>JARHVA010003615.1:1675000-1680000 GCA_037957365.1 Torreya grandis | reverse complement strand
CTACCATGGATCAGGTCTTAAAGAAGATAGTCAAGTAGGAACAAAAGTTAAAATATCTTGCCTAAGTCAAACATATGTTAAATAAAATGTCTCAAAGTTATAAACCAACTTTCAAAAAAAATGGAAGAAAAGGAGTGGAGACTCCAAGAGTTAATTTAGTAACTAGTATACTAAGCTCAACAAAGACTAAGGGAGAAATGAACTTGGTAATGGTTTTAAATGATATTTTAAGCGAAAATAATATTCTAACATGAAAGGACCACATGGAGGTTACTTCATTTGTATATTTGACCATTATGGTTGAGAGTGTACTTAGGATAAGTTAAATAAAAATGGTTATACTTCTCATTAGGGAAAATTTGAATAGTGGATTCATGCATATATTGAAAATAATCAACATGAGTATCAATCTTCATCCATATAACTATTAGGTATTTTGTTTAATCATCTAGTTCCTATTTTTATTGACACAGGGGATACATAATGTTTCATTAATCCTATAATGCTTATTAAATTATCTAAAATTTCTAGATTTATGGAAAGTGCATGGTGAGTCTAGTATGGGAATGAGTCAAAGTTCAAAGTTGACAAGTGTTTAATAGAAACTAAGATAAGGTTTCTTGAATTCAATATAGTAGTAGATCTATATACAACATTGTTAGGGTCATATGATGTGATATTAGAAATCAATTGTCTTGTGAAGCATAAAGCTAAGGTTAATTGTTATCTAAAGACGATTGAGTGTCAATATGATTTTGGAAATTAGACACAACTATAAGGTAAGAAAAGGGAGTTAAATCTAAGGCATATTTATGACATTCAACTCAAAAAATCTTAGAGGAAGGGATGTCAGGTATTTATCATTAATATAGATGAGATGGAGGAATGTAAGGAACCATCCATCAAGTATTATCCTTTTCTAAGGAACTTTTAGGATGTTTTTCTTACGAAATTACTTGGATTTCCACCCAAATGTGAATTTGATTTCTTGATTGATATCATACCTATATTAGAACCATATTTTAAGGCATCATATAGAATGACAACCAATGAATTGGTTGAGTTAAATTCTTAACTTCAAGAGTTATTGTGGAAAGGGTTGATTCAACCAAGTATATTACCATGGGGTGCACTAGTAGTCATCATCAAAAAGAAGGATGGTAAATTTTTCTTGTGTATTTATTACATAATGTTAAACAAGGCAATGATTAGGAATAAATACCTGCTACCTCATATTAATGATCTCTTTGATTGAATACAAGGGGAAATAGTCTTTTACAATATTGATTTTAGAGTAGGGTATCATCAGCTTAGAATCTGTAATGAGGATATTTTCAAGATAACATTCATAACTTGATATGGGAAATATGAGCTCATAGTGCTACATTTTGGCTTGACAAATGCTCCTACAACTTTATGAATAGTGTGTTTAGAAATTATCTTGATCATTTTTTTTGGTATATTTAGATGAAATCCTCATATATTTTAGGGATGAGGAAGAACATCTTCAGCATCTATAACTAGTTTTGTAGTGTTTGTGAAAGCATAAGTTGTATGTTAAGTTGTCTGAGTGTGCATTTTTATAGAATAACATGTAATATCTAAGGAATATTATCTCCATAGATGTAATTTTAGTGGTTTTAATGAAGATAAGAGTCATAATAGAATGTATAGTGCCTAGGAATGTGTATGATGTAAGGAGTTTCATGGGATTAGTAGGTTATTACAATAAATTCTTTTTAAATTTGTCTAAGATAGTTAATTCAATTACCTCTCTTTAGTGAAAGAATCAAAGATTTTTAGTTAAATAAGTGTGAGATATTTTTAGGAGCTAAAAAGGAGGCTTACTTTAGCACCATTGCTAAGATTTCTTGATCTAATGGTTAATTATGAGTGATCATATATGCATCTGGGATAGAATTTGAGGAGTTATTATTTAGGATGATTCTATTTTAGCTTAACAATTGAGAACTTGAAGCCATATGAGATGAATTATGCCCCTAATGATCTAGAACTTATTGCAATTATGCATTCCTTGTAAGTTCAAAAAATTATTTTTTGGGGAAACTATTTGAGCTAAAGACTGACAACATAGGACTCAAGTACATATTTACCGAACAAAAAACAAATGGTCATTATAGGTGATGGTTATAATTCTTATTTGATTACAAATTTGATATTAATTTTATCAAGGGAAAGGAGAATAGAGTTACTAATGATCCAAGATGTATAAGATACATAGTAGTCATGGATAATATTAGGAGTACATTCTAAGATCAAGTAATCAAATTTTTATAGGAGATTAATTATATGATTAGGTCTAGAAATCATTATCATAGAATGCTTAGAATCTTAGGTATAAAATATTTAAGATAGAGAGTGATGGTCTTTTGAGGTACAATGGAAAGATGCATGTGCCTGATAGAGAAAATATGAAGAACATGGTGCTAAAGGAACTACAAAATACCCCATATTTAGGACATCCATAAGTAACCAAGCTCATTCCTAAGCTAAGACCACTCCATTTCTAGAAAGGGATCAAAAAAGATGCAATGGATTTTGTGTCTCATTATTTATAATGTCAATATGTGAAAAATGAACATGTACATCTAGATGGATTATTATATCACATGATATACTAGAATGGAAGTGGAAAGTGATTAACATTGAATTTGTCCAAGGATTGTCATTTATGATGTAATTAACATGATATGCTCTTTATTGTAGTTATTAAACTAACCAAGGTAGACCACTTCATACTAGGCAACTTGATAGATGATGCACCTATGCTTGAGAAGAGATTCATGAAAGAGGTGTACCAATTAAATGGGTTTCTAGAAAATATTTGGACTGAGATCTATGAATGACTTACAGATTTTTTCTAACTCTAAACTCAGCTCTAGGTATGTATTTGAATTTTAGCATTGGTTATCACCCAAATATTGATTGATAAATAGAAAGAGTTACCTAGGTCTTAAAATATTTCCTTCATATGTATTGCATAGATCAATAATACAAGTGTGAGGACTACCTTCTATTTGTTGAGTTTACTTATAAAATATCATACCAATTATCATTGAATATGGCTCCATTTGAGGTAATATATAGGAGGTGTAGAACACCAATCAGTTGGGATAGGTTACAAGATAGGGTAGTCTTTAGACCTGATATACTTGTGTAAATAGAACATCAAGATAGGAAAACTAGGTAGAGATTGTTCAAGGCTAATGATAGATAGAAAAGTTATGATAATTTGAAGAGAATAACAAGATAATTTTCTCTAGGTGATGAAGTGTTTCTACATGTTAATCCTTAGATGATCTTAATTAAGTTTAAGAAGTCAATGAAACTTTAACCTAGGTATGTGGGACCCTTAAATGTTTTACAAGTGGTCAATATTATAGTGTATAGGATTTTATTGCCACTAACTCCATTTTTTTGCATAATGTCTTACATTTGTCTTATCTTAAAAAGTATGTTACTGATTTTTCACATGTGTTGGATTGGAATGCATAAAAAGTTCTAGATCTTGGGGTGGTCATGGTAGAACCAGTCAAAATAATTAACACTCATAAACTTAGTTTGCACAATAGAGAAGTGTCATAATGTATGGTTTGGTGGGACTAATATTTTTAAGATACTGACACTTGGGAAGACTATGATGAGTTTTACAAGGTGTTTCCCCATTTGTTTTCTTGATATGCTACTTTGTATTATTTTATTTTTTGTTGAATAATATTTTAAATTCAGAACTTATGTTTGAATAAATGTCATCTAGATGATGACCAACTTTAGAGGGGAAGGATGTCGCATCTTGATTTCTTTCTAAGCTTAATAACCTTTTGATCTATGGATTTTCATAGTTATTATTTAATTAACTATTGCTTGATTAAGATTTATTTCATATGTTGATTATCAGATAGTTATATGTTTCTTAATTTACATGACTCATTACCTATCTAGATAGTTGTACTTTCATATTTTATACTTGATGATCATGTTTGTTAGTTTATACAACAAAATTTTAAGGATTAGATATATGTTTTAGAATAACTACCTTCATTATGATGAGGTGTATTCTAGATAGATCCATCCCTCAAAGTGTGATGGATGGAATAATCAGAGAGGGTGGTGTATATAGAGGCATTGGGGCAAAATAGAAAGAAAGACTAGAAACCCATGCACACACCATGATAGATTAACATGTTTTATATTAATTTCTTGACATAGATAGATATAGTATGCCTTCTATGTTATCTACATTTAAGTAATTGTTAATATGCTTTATATTATGATATTGTTGTTATTTTATGATCATGTTTATTTTGTGGTGTGATTTCACTAATCTAGTTGTCATATGTAGCTTATCTTGTATGATGCTATTACTTGGTTAAATGAGAGAATCTATACATGTTTTTAATATGAATTACATCTATCTTAGATATAACTAAGTGTATTATAAATATTTATTTATTTAGATTAATATCTATAGGTATTAGATATATACTGATACTTTTGATTGATCAATTGTTAAATGATTATCATACATAGATGATTATCGTTGTTTATAATTATTACATATCTAAATCAGTATCAATAGTTTCACTATTAAATGATAATGGGAAACATCATAATATATGATTTTGTGTTGACTAAGGTAGTCATAATCATATTATTAAATAATGATAATATTTTTATATGACTTGGTGATGTCATTATATTTAAACAATGTGTTTACAACTTATAGTAATGGTTAGTGATTAGTAATTATATAATCATTGATAGACTTTTTAGTTGGTTGAAGGTCTAGTAACTAACTTTATGTTATAATGACTTTATCATGTGAAGTTATAATGTTTAATGGATTTTTTATTATTGTCTATGCTATTTTAATAACCTAATGATATAAATGAAATTATCAATGGAAGGTTATAATGTTTATGACTTTTTATAAAAGTTGATACATGGATACAAATTAAGGTCAATAGACATGCATGATT
>JARHVA010003615.1:1585000-1670000 GCA_037957365.1 Torreya grandis | reverse complement strand
TTAGTCATATTATTAGGCTTCAATAAATAGGGTTTCATATAACTAGGTTTAACTACTCAACTTAGTTTATATAACTTACAAGCACCATTCAAGGCACTACCATAGAAAATTTAGATTCATAATTATCTTCCAACCCATCAATATTCCTCTCCTTCTTTATCTATTGATTTAATACTTCATTATAGTTATATTATACAAGTTTTCAGTTTTCAAAACTATAGTCCTACAGTAAACTAAGTCAACTTGGTCAATTTAGTTCTATAACATGTCTTATGTCTAAAATACTATGTTAAGTTGGTCGAATTAGTTCTTAAATAATCTTATTTATATAGAATAGTAGTGACCCAGTCAACTCTATTATATATTGTTTGCATACAATGTCATCTAAATTGAATCTATACCATTCTTAATTTCAAAATTAACAACTATATGCTAGTAATTAATTTACACTTTCATTTTCAATTATTTACATGCTTAGAGTAACTAATATAGTCTAAATAGGTGGTTTTTAAAATTACCAATTAGATTCACTATTTTTATAATTTTTTAAAATTCGTTTGATATTTATCTTCCCAAGGCCTACCTACTTGGATTTAATCACCAAGAGGGAAGCTAACTTGGTTTTATAGACAAGTATAAACATATAGTTATTGGTAAATATTGAGAAAAAAGATAACACCCTTATCATTATGGGATTATGAAGTGAGATAGTAGGCCCTAATACAAAGCTAATACCATTTCCAATACATATCCCTTTCAACCTAAACATCTTAAAACCATCCATAGATTGATTTCTAGTTCCATATTTCCAACCAACTTCCCTATCAAACTTAAAATAACACTTTATAATAATATAACAATACTCATGATGACCACTTACTTAAAATTTAATTTTAAGTTGACTAATTTCTACTTACTAATGTGTGTTGCATTATAAAAACTTGTATTGACCATCATTGGTGCAATTTTTTGTTATGTATGACCTAATTGGATCATTCCCCTTTATCTAATTATTTGAGAATTTACTTCCATTTCTTGCTTTAAATTACTATTGTCACTTAGATTTACACCCTTTGAGGAGATTTATTAGCTCTCCTCATCTAAGTGTCATAATTAAAACACCAATAGGTTGTGGGCAGCCTAAAAATGATTTGAATATATATAAGGCTAGCTCCCTTGATGTACCACTTATAAATCACTACTACACCTAAAATTTGTGAGAGTAAATAGAGAGAAAACTAAAATTAAACTATACTAAATGAGGTGATACACTAAATTAGTTGATGAATACCAACTAGATGCATGTTACACATGAGAATAAGGGACTAATGAAACATATACTTCTCTAATCTGCATCTTTTCATATCAATATTTCATTATGAGGTTGTGATGAATTTTTAGGATAGGAGGACTACACAAGAGACCTAGAATGGCAATATTTTAATATACTAACTCACTCAAGAAATATTGACCCATCAATAAAACACTTCACATCACTTGTAAGACGAAGCTTTCCAATTGTAAATAGGTGAGAAAATGAAACAATAATACTAAGGAAATAACAAGTCATCACTAAGAAAATTCAATCATCCAAGTGAAAACACTATGAATAGTCATGGAAGAGGTTGAAAATAGTAGTATTTATGGATCCATGGCATGTAAATGATCAGGTCTTAGCCATACTTAGGTGGAGCATCATTATAAAGGCCAAAATGGCTAGTTATTATAGAACTTGAGAGAGAGAGAGAGAGAGAGAGAGAGAGAGAGAGAGAGAGAGAGAGAGAGAGGCATTTTCAACAAAATCAAATCCCAAAATCTCAAATGGTTCAATCACTACTTGTGGTTTCAGAGTCATTTCATTGGTAATGGTTGGCTATCCCATCCTTTGACAAGGATCACACCGCCTGATATATCTCTTCACATCTTTGTACAGAGATGGCCAATAGTAACTAGTGCCAAGTATCTTTTGATCTATTATTTTAACTAAATAGTGTCCTCCACTTGGTTCATCATGACATGCTCGGAGGATGTCAAAAATTTCATCTTCTCTTACACACTTGTGTAAAACCAAATCAGGACCACATTTAGATAGCATTCCATTTAACCATTTGAACTGTGCACTGGTTTTGATTAATTTTTGATTAATTTTTTAGTGAAAGTATAAAGGTCATAAATACACTTTTAAAGATAATAAAATGATTTAATTGTGTATGATAATGTGATTTGAAACTAATCATGTAAGGTTAGAAGAGATAAGTATCATCCCAAGTCATGAGATCATGAAATGTGATGTAGGAGTTCCCTTTGGTGGCTCGAAAAACTAAATTCATGATTTGGCCCTGTTTAAACATCCCAAAGCTTATTAGGGATAGGTATAATTATTATAATGATATTAAAGTGTTTCATACATTCCTCTCCATACATTGGTTGTAGTTCTGATGATTTATATTCCTCTAAAAGTGATCCATCATTGTTTACACTCAAAGAAAACTCCTCTTTCACACACCTTACACACTTAGACCCAAAAAAAGTTTTATATCTCATTAAAACACATAAAATTAGGTTAATTACATGTTTTAATACCATATATGGAATTATAGGCATCAGGCACACCTTAACAACAACTTAAAGATTTTCACCATTCTCACCACCATGTTCATTATGCCAGTTTTGACTACCTAAGATGAAGAATATAGTAAAAAAAATTAAGAGTTTTTAAAATGAATTAAATGGACATGGAGAGTTATATTAATTCTAAATATTCCTTCCAAATTTTATTTCATCTCTCGAAACTTCATAAAACCTTTACAATGCACAAAAATATCAAAAAGATTAATTATGTTCCCTATCCATATAGATTATATATAAATCATCCTAATGGTAGGATCATAATTAATTATTATACAAAATCAAATCAGTTTCCATTACATTATTATCCATTATAATATCCCTGCATCCTCATTTATCCAATTTGGTTATTGCTCAGGGTTTGGAAGGGTTTTAGGCCATTTTTTCCCTTAAGCTTTGTTCATAAAGCTGGGACATTGGAAATTTAAAAAAAATCCAAAAATGTGATCTTTTAGGTCCCTATAAACTTCATATAATTATTTATATCTCCATGCAAGGTTCCAAGGGAGATATGAACATTTCAACTTTGCCTATCAAACTTTTGTCTCCATTTTCTATAGGCTTGGACTATCTTTGTGCCAAAAGTGGCCTTTTTGATACATTAATTACAATTTATAGGTTTATAAAAATATATAATAAAATTATAATCATGCTCCAATATTTTATAATGTTTACCCAACATTGGAAAGGAAGTTGACTCCTCATTTGGATTCTGGGCCTAAACCTACCTAATAGGATTGCTTCCAAACTTATCCATGCAGAACATCATATTTCATCCACTCCTTATATGAGGTGTTTATCATGTTATTTCATGGGTAATAAAACTTATCAATCCTCATATAAAGTTTCACTTATCTCCTAGTTCATCACTTTATCTCCATTCCTCAAGACTATAAGTTTTGATCATAAAAGGAAGTATCCTTTGTTTGAAATAAAAAAGAGGGTACATCCCCTATTCACTTAGATCAAGTGAATATTTTATGGGATTAAAAAATCCATAGATACCATCTACACAAAACTTTAGTCCATCATTAGGTCATTTGACCCTCCAAAAGCTTCAAATTTTAGAATATATTATTATAAGGTAGACTATTAGAGTGGTTTGGGGTATGGACTATGTGATGAATCATTTGATCCCATTATATGCATGATTTTAGTATGATGGGATAATATTTAAAATTATATAATAACTATGTATGTATTCATATTCCATTCATCGCTCTATCCTTCTAGGTACCCTTCATACTCTCTACCTAATCAGGATTGAGTACTTCCTATGACTATTTTTTGCTTGTTATAGTACACCTTTAGGTTACTTTGCATGATTTGACTTGAGAAAAACATATAAAAACATCCATATAGTCTCTTATTATACATTTATACTTTTTTCATTCATGTGTATTATAGTTGAGTTTTAAACCTATTGAAAAAAATACTTTCCCACTTACTACCTGTAACAGTCAACAATGGTTGACTTGTTGAGGTAATAGGACCTATAGATTGACATTATCTTTTGAAAGATATTACAAATTTTCCTTGCAAGTAATTTTATCCCTTTTTGAGTCACTTTAATTAACCACACTTTATACCTCCATGTCCAAACTACTCATTATGAATGATGTGAAGGATGGCTCCTAGTTGTAGGTGGTCAATTTTGGGATTAGGCACACATGTAAGTACATAAGAGCCTAAAAATAGTACATCATCCTCCTTAAGTGAAATTTAAAATCATTGTTTATATCTTAAAAAATATAAAACTATTCCATCATGAAACATGGTTTCATACTACAACTTGGATGAAGAGGTTTACTATAGCTCAGACCTATAAAAAAAACTGAGTTTAGTATATAAAAACACAACTTTGGGCCTCCCCAAAACCAATTTCAGTTGATCACCTTCCATTCAAACTTTTTATAACCAATATCTTATGTATGGGATATAATTGAAGGTCATTTTGATGGATCAAAAAATCTTGTAACCATGTCATATGATATCCACAAAATAGTGAAGTTCTTTATTTTCACATTTTAAAGATTGGATCACTGAGCATAGCCATTTAGCCTTAAATCTTAGTTTCCACTTATATCATCCAAATTAACCCTTAAAAATTCATATCATGATGAAAAATAAAATTTATTACTTTCAATAAAGTTTTCATGATGCTCAAACACTCCCATATGATACCTTAAAACTTTGTTAAACCACTTGTAGGTGGTTATTCCATAGTGTAGGCAATCAGTGGGAAATGGTATTAGTAGTGATATCCTGAATTTGACATTATGAAAAAATCCATTATATTTCAAAGGGATAAAACAATAAATGATAACATAAAAATATTTAGGAAATTTTCCACACCATATTTCAATGTTTGAAAACTCTTATAGGCACATATAAGTGTATATCAGTGTTCTATGGTTGTATGACTGAGGTACAAGCAAGTCCCTTATTATGATAATTAGAGTTTTTTATTTTATTATATTTATATTATAATATTATAAATATCATGAAATATTTTTTACACTTCCATGAATCATGTTAAATAGGTCAACACACATGATTCCTTTTGACTGCATGTAAGAATGAGCAGAAAGTTGACTATATATGCCAATGGATTGAAACTCTAATTATGTTTACCTTAGATGTTGAAAATTTTGAAATAAGGATGTGTTACCATGACCATTTATCTGAGTTAATGACCATGCCTCATCATGTCAAATCCCTTATAGAGAAAGAGGCCTTTTGAAAATGGTGGAATTCAAATGCAAGCTCAGTATCAATAACCTCCTACAAAGTGAGTTGTTTGGGATATTAAATCAACTTGAAAAATGAAACCAAAATTATATATAATTTTATGATAATTCTAACATCTTAGATAATCTGTATAACCATCTATATTGTATAGATATGCCCAAACAAAAGTAAAAAGTATAGGGTACAGGAAATAGTGAGCAAAAAAACATAGTCAACTTGTTAGAGATGGTTCATAAATCATATTTTACAATTATTTGAAATATTCTTATGGAAATTTATCTCTCTAAGTTTAATTTCACCTCCCAAATGAGTTTGGTCTAAAACCTCCTCAACTAGCCATAATAAACACAAACTTGCTGACCACCTATGTGTGTCAAGAAGGGCAAAGAAGGAGCAAAATGATTTTTATATTAAAAATGGAAATTATAGAGTATGTTAATCTTGGAAATGAATATAAGTAATATAAATATTCATATCACAACCTTCTTCTACCTATCACACTCTTTCATGGGTTGTACAAGTGCCAAACTCTTTCTTTTTCAGTTGATTTCCTAATTTTTAATTAGATAACCTATAAGTTTTAGATGAATTGACATTCCTAACATGGATTCTAACATCTTAGACATTTTAAAGGAATTAAATACACTTATATACCTTTAAAACCATGCCACTTTCATTTATGACCCCTACATAGATATTAAATGACTCAAGATGACATATTGACTAATTAGACTAAGACCAAGCGTAATAAGGCATTGAATGACATCAAATACATTATAATACACCCCATGACAATATATTATACCCATAAAGCATATAAAAATAAAAATTTTACCTATAGGGGTCCCAATTTGACTTGTAAGGTCAAATTTGGTCAATAAATTAGTGGCTCATAGGGGTAGTATGCCTGTTATACAAGGGATCAGTACCCTTATTAGTCTATTGGGATTAGGGATTCATTTGAAGTATGAAGAAAAATAAAAATAATTTACACTTTACAACCATTTTTTGATCAATACAAGACCATTTGATTACCTCAACTACATAAAACAAATTAAACACACACACACACACACACACACACACACACACACACACACACACACACACACACACACACACACACACACACACACACACACACACACACACACACACACACACACACATGCTCAAGGCACTTAGGTAAATTACAAAAAAAACTAATATGTACAACTAAGAATTAATTATACCTACATTTATAGGATCAAAATGAAATTTCCTTTCATCTCCTTCTTCACGAGATGAAACATAGTGCCAAGCATGTTGCTCTTTCAATTAAATACTTCATAGATTAGACCCATTTCTTGGCACTTCACTTATTATGCTCTCAAGTAGACCATATTCAAATAGGTCTCCAATGTAAATGTATTCCTCTTGGACTTGTACACATATCTCACATTTCTACCCATTTTTCATCTCATGATCGACTTGTATCTTCTTGGTGGGCATGGATTTAAAAGGAGCATCTTCTTGTTCCTTAGAAGCTCAAGGACAATAGGAGTTTGTTACATCCATCAAGAGTTTATGTGTTTTTCCCAACTAGTTGAGAGGATGACAACCCATATTTATGATTTAAAAAATATCATCCTGAAATTAATATGCTTCTTGAAAGCATAAATTTGAAAAGCTACTTTTTCTTTACATAATCACTTGAGTGTCAAGGTTGCCTTCTCCGTTTTTGACTAGATCATAACCTCCTTGAAGATGAGTATATCCTGATCCAATTATTATAAATATGTCATTATAAGGATGATTATAAACCATATTTTCTTACCCATATATGATATCTTAGATAGTGGTAGAAGAACCAATTGTGATTTTTTCTTCTTTGGCAAAAGGATAACATTATTAAATATCAACACAATATAAATATTCAACACAAAATAGCACCTCTTATTTAGAATTTAAAACCTTTTTATGGATCTCAAGTTGTATCTCAACTATCATAACCTAAATTTTGTTCTCAAGGGCTGCAAGATTTTCAATCTCCTTTTCCTTCTTGGTGATGCCAAGACTAGACATCTTGAAATCATGTGACTTAGTCTAATGAGGCTGCCAAGGAGTTATATTTTATTCAATAAATATTTATGAATTTTTATCAACCAACTTATCCTCTTTATATTACCATACAATAGGTCCATCAAGGAAAAGGGTGATGGGGTGAGGACAAGATGAACTAGTTAGTGGAGGTGGAACTTATAATTCAAAATCTTATTGGGAATGAATTATAGGGGATTCTTTTGGGAGTTATTGAGGAAGGGGAGGCTGACCTTGGTATAAAATAGCTTGGTTTTCTTTCTTATATTTTTAAATCTGATTTATCTTGAGGACTCTGTTTAAGAATGTTATATGATGTGTCTTCAGGAATAGGATATTCTTTTGGATTTAAACCTTACATCACACCTTGACTTAACAATTTCATTATTAACTCTAACTCTTCAATTTTATTGTCTAAGTTTTAATGGAAAATTATATCTTTAATTTCATAGGCATCATCATGAGGATAAGGAGTATAAGAGGTATGATATGGAAGACAAGAGGTCTCTTGAGGAAGGGTGGGAGGGGCTTGCATAGGATCAAGTTCTTTCTCAACTTCACACTCTTTATCAAGGATTTTATCCTTTATGTTACCCCATGATTCCATTAATTTATTCCATCTTAGGATTTTAAGATTAGGATCCTATTCTTGAGATAGTGGTGTAATTTAAGGATTGGATGAAGTGTTCAAGAAACTTGGGATCTCCTTAGGCTTGGATTTTCCACCTTGTCTCCAACTTGGGATTTCATATCTAGAAGTCACTTATTGTGGTGGGGATGTAATAAGAGAGGGAAATGAGGGATAAAATTTCAATTAATTTGTTGATTATATGGACTTCTACATCTTATTGGCCAACTCAATCTACCTATTAAATTTGCTTCAAAAATAAGGTTTCTCCTTTGAATTCTCTCTTCTAGCTGATTGGGAAAAGGATGACTTTTAAAAGCTTGATTGGATTGATGAGTAGTGGTCATGTAGGACTGATAAAAAACTTGGCAAGTGGATATGAATTTTTATAGACTTGGTGAGGATGATCTTCATTAATTCTTATACTATCTTCAAAATATGCAATCAATCTACCCACATCTAGCATCTCACTTGGAAGCCTTTACCAATATACTCTATCAATATGTGCCCACTCTTTTCCAAATAGCTATAATTCATCTCTCACCTTATGAATAATATTAATAGGAAAATCTTTACCATATCCCCTTAGTGTGTTAACATCTATCATGTACTTCTCATAACCCAAGATAATTTGTTTGAAAGTTGAAATGAACTGATTAGAGAAGTGAATAGGTTGACTAGAAGGAGCAAGATATTGGGAAGGCTCATTATAGGACTGATAAAAATCATGAGTAGGATATAAATTATAATATTATATCTATTAATTATCATTACAAGGCTAATATGAAATTCCATAAGCTTGATAAACCTCACTACATTGTGTAAAATAATACGTAACACCAAAGTTAGCCATGAAACTTCATTAGCAAATAAGAATGAAAGGAATTATTATAAACAATACTCAAAAGGAATACTTGGGCTACTCAACTAGTTGATGTAACTTTAGAGTCATCATTTATTCTTAGATAGATGCCTCCAAATGTTGATATGTTAAAAGACAATACCAAAAATCTCTTAGAAACTATTATCACTTGGATTTTCACCCTTTCAAGATATGTCTCAGCTCTCCTCATCTAAGTGGAACAACTAAAACACTTCTATGATATGGGTAGCATAATAATGAGTGTAATATCTTGATAAGGCTATATCCATTGATATACCACTTGCAAATCACTACTACACCTAAAATTTGTGAGAGAAAAGGGAGAGAAAATTAGAAGTAAACTATCCTAAAGGAGGTGATACACCAAATTAGTTGATGACTAAAAAATAGCTACATGTTACACATGAGAACAAAGGACTAACTAAACATATACTTTTATAATATGTATCTTCTCACATTAATATTTCATTATGAGGTTGTGATGAATGTTTAGGTTAGGAGGACTAGACATGTGGCCTCGAATAACACTATTTAAATAGAATATCTCACTCAAACTTGACACATCAATAGAAAACTTCACATGACCTATAATAAGAAGATTTTTAATTAAAAATAGGTGAGAGGATGAAATAATAATGTTAATAAAACAAAAAATCATCACTAAGAAAAATCATTCATCTAAGTGAACCCACTATGAATGATCATGGTAGAGGTAAAAATTAGTAGTATTTATTAATCCATGGTATGCAAATGAGAAAGACTTCCCCATACTCAAGTGGAGCATCCATAAGAAAGCCGAAATGGCTACTTATTATAGAACTTGAGAGAGAGAGGATAAGGGAGAAATCCAAAGGTCAAAAGGACACTTGTCAAGCTAAGAAAATGAGTTACTTATGCATGAGAATGGAATGCGGAACTGATCATGTAATGTTAGAATAGACAAGTGGCATCCCAAGTCATGAGATTAATGAAATGTGGGATAGGAGTTCCCTTTTTTGGCTCAAAACTCTACCTTCATTGATTTATCCATATTTGAACATCTCAAAACTAATTAGGGACATGTATCATGATTTTAATGAGAGGGAAGGGTTTTATAAATGCCTTTTTGTGCATTGTTTGAAAATCTAATCACGTGGATTCCTCTAAAAGTGATCCATTATGAAAATACATAATATTTTATGAATTTCATGTTTCAAGACCATCAATGGACTTAGAGGCATCAATAACACCTTAAAATCAACTTACTTGAAGCTTTTCACCCTTCTCAGTACCATGTTCACTATGCCAATTTTTAATGGGTGAGATGAATTAAATGGTAATTAAAATTAAGATTTTTTCCAAGCCATGAAATGTACATGGTGAGTTAGATTAAGTCTTAAACTTCCTTCCAAATTTTATTTCATCTCTTGAAACCTTATAGAACCTGCACAATGCACAAAATTGTCAAAAAGAATAATCATGTACCCTATCTATACAAATTCTCTACAACTCATGCTAATGGTAGGGAGCCTGACTAAGTCTTATATAACATTCAATAATTTTCCATGCCATTATAGTCCATTATAATATCATTCCATCATCATTTCGCTAAGTGGGTCCTTGTTAAGGGTTTGGAAGGGTTTTAGGCCATTTTTTCCCTTAAGCTTTATTTGTAAAGCTAGGATATTGGAAATTTAAAAAAAAATCCACAATTGTGATATTAAATTCCCTTTACATCTTCCCAAAACTCCTTATATCTCCATGCAAATTTTCAAGGGAGATATGGGCATTTCAACCTAGCCTATCGAACTTGTTTCTCAATTTCCTATAGACTTGGACTATCTTCAAGCCAAATGTGAATTAATTATTATTTTATCTACAATGTATAAGCTTATAAACATATATAATACCCTAATAATCATGCTATAATAGGTTATAATGTTTATCCAAGGATGTAAAGTATGTTAACCCCTCATTTGGGTTCTAGGTCCAAACCTACCTAATAGGCTTGCTTGAAAACTTATCCATTCAGACTATCTTATTTAGTTCCCTCCTTATATGAGTTTTTTATCATATGTGTTAAAGTTTATTACAACTTATCACACCTCCTATAAAGTTTCACTTATCTCCTAGTTCAGCCCTTTCTCTCCATTCTTCAAGGCTATAGGTTTTGCTTATAAAGGGAAGTACCCTTTGTTTGAGATAAAACAGAGGGTACTTACCCTATTTACTTAGACCAAGTAAATATTGGATGGGATTCATAAATACATATATAACATTTCCACAACAATTTATCCCCTAGTTAGGTCATTTTACCGTCCAAAAGATTCAAATTCCAAGGCATTTTGTTAAAAGGTAGATTTTTAGAGTGGTTTCAGGTATGGACCATGTAATGCATCATTTGAGTCCTTTATATGCATGATTTGAGTATTATAGGAGCATATAAAATATTATATAATCATGATATATGTATTCATCTCTCTAGCCTTTTAGGTACCCTTCATACTCTCCACCTAGTCAAGATTGAGTGTTTCCTCTGACTGTGTTTTGCTTGTTGTATTACACCTGTAGGTTACTTTGCATGAATTAACTTGATAATTTTTTTTATAAACTTACATATATCCCATTATTATAATTTTATAATATTTTTCCTTCATTTATCTTATATTTGAGCTATATAACTATTGAAAACACTACTTTCCCACTTACTACCTATAAGAGTCAACAATAGTTGACTTTTTGAGGAAACATGAGTTATAGATTGAATTATCTTTTGAAAGATATGCCACATGTTTAATATAAGTCCTATGATCCCTTTGGGAGTCACTTTCATCAAACACACTTTGTACCTCCATGTTCAAAATCCACATTATGAATGATGTGGAGGATGGCTCCTAGCTGTAGGTGGTCAGTTTTGGGATTAGGCACACATGTAGGTGCATATGAGCCTACACATAGTACATAATCCTCCATAAGTTACATTTAAAATAATGAATTTTATATTGAACCATATAAAACTATTCCATCAGGAAACATGGTTTCATAGTACAAATTGGATGAAGAGGTCTACTATAGCTCAAACTTGTAGATAATACTAAGTTTAGTGTATAAAAACATAAATTTGGGCTTCCCAAAAACCAATTTTAACTGATCACCTACCCTCAAAACTTTGTATAACTCTTATCTTATATAGGGGATATAATTAAAGGTCATTTTTATGCATCAAAATCTCTTGTAACCATGTTATGTGATATTCACAAAATAGTGAAGTTCTCTATTTTCACATTTTGAGGATTTGATCACTGAGCACAATGATTTCACCTCAAATCGTAGTTTCCACTTATATTATCCAACTTAACCATTAAACAAGCCTATCATGATCAACACCACATGTTAAGACTTTCAAGTAAGGTTTCATTATTCTCCAACACTCCTCTATGATACCTCTAAACTTTGTTAAGCCACCTGTAGGTGGTTATTCAATAGTGCAGGTAGTGAGTGTGAAATGGTATGAGTAGTGTTATCATGAATATGACCTTATGACCAAATTCATTATTTTTTAAATGGATAAAACAATATATGATTATATAAAAATCTTAATTAAAGTTTGCACACCATGTTTCAACATTTGAAAAATCTTGTAGGTACCTATAGGTGCATATCAATATTCTATGGATGTGTGTATGACTGAGGTATAAGCATAGCCACTTATTATTCCAATTGAAGGTTATTATTTTATTATATTTATATGATAATATTTTCAATATCATGACATATTTGTTACACTTCCATGAATAATGTTAAATAGGTCCATACATGTGATTCCCTATGACTATAAGTAAGAATGAGTAGGGAGTTGACTATGCATGGTGATGGACTATAACCTCAATGATGTCTACCTTGGATGTTTAAAATTATGAAATAATGATGTGCTACCATTACCATTTAACCTATTTTAACACCATGCTACATCATGTCAAATCCCTTGAAGATAAAAAAGCCTTTTACAAATGATGGAAATTGAATGCATGTTCAGTATCAACACCCTCCTACAATGTGATTTGTTTGGGATATAAAATCAGATTGAAACATAAAAAAAAATATATATCATTTTAGAAAGAAGATAAAATCATCTAGAATTGGCATAACCAATTATATTGCATGAAAATGCCCAAACCAAGGCAAAACCTATACGCTATAGGAAATATTGAGTAAAAAAACATAGTCAACTTGTTAGAGATGGTTCATAAATCATATTTGACAAATATTTGAACTCATGTTATGAAAATGGATATCTCTAAGATTAATTTCACCTCCTAAAGGAATCTAGTCTGAAACCTCCTCAATTGGTCGTACTAAGCACAAACTTACTAACCACTTTTGTGTGTCCAAAAGGGCAAAGAAAGAGAAAAAAGGTTTTTGATCAAAAATGGTAGTTATATAGTATTTAAATCATGTAAATTAGTCTAAGGAAGATAGATAGTCATATCACAACATTTTCTCATGTGTCACACTCCTTCATGGGCCATAAAAGTGTCAAACTCTTCCTTTTTTAGTTAATTTCCTAATTTTCTATTAGATAACCTTTAAGTTTTAGATGAAATGATATTCTTGATATGAAATCTAACTTATTGGAAAATTAAAAGGAATTAAAGACATTTTTACACCTTGAAAACCATGCCCTTGCATTTATGACTGCTTAATGGTTATTCAACGACTCAAAATGACATATTGACTAATTAGATCAAGACCAAGGCTGATAAGGCATTAAATGACTTCAAATAACTTATAATACACCCTATGATAAAATTTTAGACCCATAAAACATATAAAAATAATTTTTTTACCTATAGGGGTCCTAATTTCACCTATAGGATCACATTTGGTCAATAGTTATATTGTAAAGATTTTCCCTATTTTTAAAACACTATTGTTCTATTTGACACTATCTCTAAAAAACTATAATTTTCACTTCCTATAGTACTAAATCGACCTAGTCAACCCTATATCTTTATTTTCCTTCTATTCAATAGTAATAAGTTGACCTAGTTAACTATGTATCTCATCTCCATTTTTAGAAATACATAGTTGACCCAGTTAACCTTATATTTGATTATTGACCTAGATCTTCTATCTAGATTACATAGTTTTATGTTTGTCATTCCTTAGCATTCTATTCATTCCCTAAAAAAATAATGAAATTCCCTATTATAATCTTCTTAGACAAATTAAATCCATTTAGACACTATATGGGCTATTCTTTTATACCCTTCTTTACCTTGCAAGATAACCCTCACTCTTGGAGAACCTATTCCCCTCATTCATTTATGGATTGTAACATGGTTCAATTCACACCTCAAAATGAAATAGGTGGATCTGATACTTTTTTTACCTATCATGAAAATTCTCATTTTTAATATTTTCAACATAATGTGGGAGCAATCAACACGAGTCTATCCAATAATCCCACTGGCAAACTACCTTCTAGAAACCCTACTCATAATAACAATTTAGGGAGTTCTCCTACAAACACCAACACACCAATTGATATCACTCATATTCTTTCACAATTCATACAACAAATCAACATAATCAAAAATTTTAAAACCTCTAAAATGATGCAATTACAATTTCATTTGATCAATATGGCTAATCAACCTTCAGTTCTCAATCCTCAAGCCAATCCAAATTTTATTCCTCAACCTCTTAAACATTCCTTAAGAAATACTATTCCTCAACCTATTAAGAATAGAAAAAATGGTTCAAAATATCTAAAATGAGCCTTCAGCTCATTTCATTGTGTCTATTGATATTTTTAATATAACTACAACTATCAAGTATGATGTGACTAAAGACCCTACATCCTTTCTCAAATCTTTTTGTAATCTTTATAAATAGTGGATCCAAACTAATACTTACACCACAACTAAACTTCTAGTTAAAAACTTCACTGGAGATGTATTGGAATGGTATGACCAACCTCCCATATATTTCATTTGGTAACTTAAAAATTTAGTCAATCCTATAGTTAAAGAGTTTAAACATAATGACCTTCTTAAAAATTTCCTTAGCTATTTTATCAATGATAAGCAATCTCCCACTGAATCAACTCATGATTTTTTTTCAAACTATATAAATCTATGGCCCATAAGGCTGAGGATAACATGACTAATTATAATTTGTTAAATAATTTATAACTACTTTAACTCTTTCACTTCAATATAAGGTCAAACTTTTACTCCTCGAATTCTTAACAAATATCTTGACCAATCCAAATGTCATGACTTCTTCATGAATCAATTTGAATGTAATAAAAAATTAATTAACGGATATTTTCAAACTTCTACCAATGTTATCACTATAAATACTCCTCAAACCAAAATTAGAGTTGCCAAAGCTGACACTCCCTCCATCTTCTCACATACCACTAACTATGCAACAAATGTAACATTTCTTACCACCCTCTAAACCCTTTAGTTATCCTAATAATCCTCCTAAGTGGTACGACCCTCATCAAAGTTGTTAATTCCATGCTGATATTGGTCATTCCAATTGAAATTGGTAATGACTTACTAAATTTGTTGTGTCTTACATGCTTGGTGATTCTTTAAATCATGAAGCTATATCCAACTCCATCATCAAGAGTACAACACCACTTAATAAAAATAACAAGCTCCTAAATCTTCATCTTCTAATAACCAAACATCTATTCTCACATATAATAATTGACAACATACCAAGGATGTTTGTGTTCTTAATGATAAATATGACTAATATTACAATAATTCTCAATATGTTAATGTAACTAAGGTTAACTATCATCACAAACCAGCTCACAAAGATCCCTTCACAAAACCTAAAAACCCATCTTTGGAGGAATAAATTCTTAGAAATATGACAACCACTCATTTATCTTTGGGAGCCCATGAAGAGCCACCTCCTTCTTATGAACCCCCAATAACTTTGTTTCCTTCAAAATCTACCTTATTTTCTAAACATTGCACTAGTTCTTCTTCTAAATCCCATTAGAACTTTATTGAAGAAATTAACTCCATGCCTTAAAAGATTCCCCTCATGGAGTTAATCCATACCTACCCTTATAATTACAAATTCCTCATACAAAAATTACAATAAATTGAAGATCCATCTTCTATTTATGAAGAACCACCCTCTATTGAGCCTCGACCTACCAATATGCATATCATTGAATCCATATGTCCTTCCAAATCATCCATTTAAGTTCTTAATAAGCCATGATTATTAATGAGATCCTTTTTCATGCCGATTATCCACCCCTATTAATTAAAATATCCATTAATTCTATCCTTATTCATAATGTTTTAGTTGATGAAGGGTTTAATATTAATGTGACATCATTGTGGTTCATCCAATTAATTGGCTATACTAAGGATAATCTCAAGCAAACCTACCTCACATATCATGGATTTGATAAAACTAATCAAAATCAACTTCATTATATTTGGCTCCCCTATCAATCATACTTAAGACCATTCAAACTAAACTTATGGTCTTTGATTTTCCCTTATCTTATAAAATACTCTTTAGTCACCCTTGGACTCATGGAATTAGGGCCATAACTTTTTCTAGTATCTAATGAATCAAATTCCTAAATAACACTAAATGGTATAATCACAAGGATGATCCCAACCCTTGGAATATTCAAATTCCCAATACAAAATATAAATATCACATTCCTACCATTCCTACCATCAATAGTGCACCCTTGAATAAATTCATCAACATCAATCTAGACTTACATGTCACTCTTGCTAATTTAGATGATAATAAACTTAATTATTTTCAACATACTTGTAACATTACTAAACTACATCTTTATATCTTAGATTGGCTTCCTCCTTATTTATTGCCTTGTGATCATATTATTTCTCTCATTTATGATATTACTAATTCCTCCCTCCATACAATACTTAGGAACCTTCTTACCCCGACAACACCTTCACGTGCAATGATTATGGAGTGGCCAAATTATTCCAAGATCATCTAATCATGTCTCCATACAAGTTAAGTGATCTCATAATTTCACCTTATAAAACTCCCCTTGAATATCAAGCATGTACCATTAATTAAAGCTATAATGATAACTACATCATGGCCCAAGATCAATCATGAAACATGGATATTCAACATTATCATAAAAGTTTAGATCAAATACATTCTTTCAACCAAGATGTTCACACCATTTCCATGGATTTTGAATTATCTATTGAGAGTCACATACCTCTTATTAATTATTAACTTCTTAATACTCCTTGGGTGGTTGAACATGGTCCTATCTTCAAAACCTCCATAAATTATTGCATCTTTTCTACCACCTATAGATCCCATCATTACATCCAATTATTTCCCCATCATAGAAATTGATGATACACCAATATCATCTAATTAACCTATTCCCTCTACTCTTGAGATTATATTAGATGGCAAGGTCATATATGTCCATCAAAGACATTATAAATATGATCACCATGGTAATCAAATTATAGATATCGAAGTAGATGTTGAGAATTATGGTCCTCTTCCATATTTTGTCTAATGTATGAAGTTATTCTTGAATTACTTCATCCCCAAGAATCTCAACTTCCTCAATAACGTCAAAAACTTAGGCATTTCAAAAATAAATCCCCTTGTTTCAAAAAATTTATTGCTGGCATCAACCCTAAAACTAATCCAATTTCTTATTTACCTAATGCACCATATCACTTCCAAAATGACAATACTATGTTTATCAAAGAAACTACTCTCATTAATATGGTACTCTATCATGCCCTCAACCAATTATAGTTTATTATGAACTCAAACCTATTGAACATGATAAATTTGGATTATTTATAGATAAATATCATTATATATTTACCTAGTCCTATGAAGACATGCCTAGTATTGAACCTATAATTGTGGTGCACAATATCATCACTTATCCTGATGCCAAACCTATGCATTAAAATCAAAAAAAATTCAAATCAAAGTTTCCACATTATTCCATAAATAAATCATCAAACTTCTTGATTCTAAGTTTATTAGACTAATGGACTACACCAAATGGGTTTCTAACATAGTCCTTATTCAAAAAAAGGTCACCATGGTCATTCACATTTGCATTAATCTATGAAATCTTAATCTTGTTTGTCTTAAGGATAATTTCCCTTTCCCTTCAATAAATGTCATTGGTTATTCCATAGCTGATTATGAAATTTTATCTATTATGGATGGTTTCTCAGGCAATAACCAAATTTGCATTACACCTAAAGACCAACATAAGATAACTTTCACCACATAATTGGAAACTTTTTGCTATGTTAAAATTAATTTCAACCTCAAAAATTCTTGAGCTACTTGTCAATGAGAAATGACACATATATTTCATGATCTCATTCAAAAAAAATTATAAACCTATGTGGATGAACTCATTGATAAATCTAAATTTCATAAGACTCATCTTTCTTATCTTTCTATCATCTTTATCACCTTATTAAATATAAAGTTAAACTAAATCCTTAAAAAAGTGTTTTTAATGTCACATCTGGAGAGTTTTTAGGATTCTTAGTTTCTCTACATGGCAGTGATGGTGACCCTCCCAAGATTAACGCTATTGTCAACACGCCTATCCCTTGATCCATTCTAGACATTCACACTTAGCTTGGTAAACTTGGGTCAATTAGATGATTCATCCCTAAAATGGCTTAGCATATATATTCCATTAATTTTCTTCTTAAGAAAGGTACTAATTTATATTAGACATATTCCTATAAAAAAGCATTTGATAATATGAAATAATCATTTATTCACCCACCTACTCTTCATCCCCCTTCAAGTGATGGACTTTTGATCCTATATACTTACTCCACACCCATATCAGTTAGGGCTATGATTTCCAAATAAGATGATATTATAAGAGAATATGTCATCTTTTATATTAGTCAAGGTCTCATTACTTATGAGAAATGTTGCACAAAATTTGAATATGATTGCCTCGCCATTTATTTTACCACTAAAAAACTTTGACATTATATGCTTTATCAAACCACTTATGTTATCATCCATTTAGATCCCCTTCGTCACTTATTCTCCAAATCATTTCTTCTTAGAGATATAATTAGAAGGTGGATGGTATTTCTCATGGACTTTGATCTCCTAATTATTACTCAAAAATCTATCAAAGGAACAAGTTATCATTGATAAAATTACCATAGCTCCTATTTTATCTACTGACTACCTTCAATATAGTCTTCTTGATGACAACATTATCTATATTGAAGATCTAAACCAAGCCATATCTCTTAAATATTACATCTATAACTTCACTTTTAGTCTATAATAAACTAATCTCAATGAATGCAACATCCTCCCTGATAGTACTAAACCAAAAGAAGTTATTGAATAACTTCTTGAGATTAATGTCAATTTATGCAAAGATACTTGGACCCTTTATTTTGATGGTAATAAATGCCTTGAAGGAGCTAGGAAAGGTTGTATCCTTATTAACCCTCTTGTAAAAATCATCCCATTAGTTTTTCTCCTAACATTTGATGTCACTAAAAACATGGAAGAATATGAATCTTTAATCGTAGGCCTACGATCCATACTTGATTTAGATATCCAATACCTACATGCTTTAGGTGACACCCAACTCATTTATCACCAAGTCAATGGTGATTACCAATGTAAAAGTGAGAATATCATTTCTTATCATTAAATCAAAAACACTCTCACTAAATATTTCCTTTTTTCCACTATCAAACCTATCACTCGAGATCAAAATTTTATTACTGATTCCCTTGCTTATTCAACATCTTTTTTTCATCTGCACCAAGTTCTTATTGATCTCACTTTTCTTATCCAAATAGTAAAATTACCATATTCTATTCAACCAAAATATTTAGTTATCTACCACATTGAGGCCATCACTATTCGACAAAGCACATGGTACAAAGGCATCATTCAATTTATAGAACACTAAACTTATCCTCTCAACCTTGAATCTCATGAAAAGACACATTCACAAACATGATTTTATGTATGTATTTTGATATAACATCCTATATTATTGTAGTGGTAAAGGTAACTTTCTCTACTTTGAAATGAAATATGAGGTTCTTCTTATTTTGAAACAAACACATGGGGGAATTTGTGGCAGCTACTATAGTGGACATACTACAACCCACAAATACTTACATATTGGATACTTTTACCCCAGTCTTGAAAAGGATGGCATTAAATTTTATAAAATGTGTACTCTTTACTATCTTCATGATGATTTAATTCATTCACATCCATCTGAGATTCAAACCGTAGAATCTCCTTGGCTATTATCCATGTGGGGATTATAACTCATAGGCAAACTACCTCACTCTCAAGATTGACATGTCCTTATAATCACATCCACATAATATTTTACCAAATGATTTAAGCTTATGAACCTCATTAATGTCACTGGTATAATTATCTCCAAATTTATTTGTAATCAAATAATTTGTATATTTTGTGTCCCTCATACTATCATTTTAGATAATGGTGGTAATTTCAAAAATAAAGATGTTAAACAACTATGTACTAAATTTAAAATCAATCACAAATTCTCCATACCCTATGTTCTAAAATGTAATGGCTAAGATGAAGCCACAAAAAAAATTATTAATAAAATTCTCCAAAATAAAATTCAAGAAACAAAAATGGATTGGCACCTTCATCTTTATCATGTTCTTTTGGCCTATCGTACTAGCATATACACTACACCAGGGTAATGTTATTCTCTCTAGTCTATGGTTCTAAGTCATCCCTCCCATTTTAAGTTGAGCTTATTTATTCATGTATATCTCTTCAAGGAATCATACCCAATTAAAAATTACATGATTATTTCCTTCATGATCTTGATATCCTTAATGAGCACCATCTCCGTGTTTTACACCATAATCACCAATACAAAGCCCATATTGCCAAACAACATAAAAAACAAGTTAAGGTTTGCCCATTTAATATTGGTGATCTCGTCCTTAAATTAGACTAAACTCATGATAAATAAGGCAAATAAACATAAAAATGGTGGGGCCCTTGTTTAGTTAAAGAGATTATTGGTCTAAGTACCTATTGCCTTCAAACCAATGAAGGCCATATTTTCAAACATCCCACCAACACTTAATTCCTCAAGAAGTATTTTGCCTAAATCCTTTCCTTATTATTATTATTTATATATGTTATATTTACAAAAAAAATTTAGATACTTACATGGATCTTACCCTCTATAATACTTTTCTCTTTTCACAAACCTTAGTCCTCCTTTTTGTCTTTCGGTTTCCCATTTTTGTCATGAATTACATTGTAAAACCACATATAAGACCTGATATTCCTCATGATGTAATTTTATTCTCTTTATTTTCATACTTTCTATATACTTTTTGGTGCCCCTTGGGTTTCTCTTTATGAGTTCTAGTGTAAGACCATAGATAGACATGGCCTTCCTCACAAATACCATCTTTTTCTTATCTCATTTATTTTTTACATGTTTTATAGACCCCCTTGGGTTTATTTTTTTATGATTTTTAGTGTAAGCATGGATATAACTTGGCCTTCCTCATAAAATAACCATCTTTTCATTCCCTATCTAATATGTGTTTTGTAATGGATACAAGTTTTGGATCTTTGTTCTCAAGCTTCATCTTTTTCTTCTTTTGTAGATAAAATTTTCAAAACAAATTATGTTTGCATGTTTTCCTATATTTCCATCATTATTATTATAAGGAATCATATTTTACTATCATTTTACTCCTTTTTCACCCTTTTCTACATTTTTTATGATTTGAATTATTTAAAATTATTTCATGGTTCATTCATTCTTGATTTCTTTTCCTTTCACTCAACATTATATAAAACAAGGTCAAAGTCAAGATAACACTTTTATTTGAACTATATTTACAAGAATTTTAGGCACCATGCTCTCTGAATTCTCTTTCTTATAAACCAAGTCCTAAGTATTCAAATGAAATTCATCTTTAGCACTCATGTTTGGTCTTTCAAATCCTTATGGAGGATTAATATAAAAATCCATCAAGACATTTAAAATACAAATCATTTTGAAATAAAATGAAATGATATACAAAAGGCAACATATAAATCTCAAAAGTCAAAATCACACCAAAATATGTGATTACAAGCACATCTATTATCTCTAATCAAATCTCAAACTCCACACTTAGCCTCACAATAGAGTCAAGGTCCATCTGGGTATGGTAGGCCTGTAGATTAGAATAGGACAATTTAACAAATTCTATGGTTCTACCTATTTTCTCAGACAAGTACCCAATATTCATACTAGATTGATGGCTCTATAAGGGGTCTTAAGGAGTGGTGAACTTGTTGTGATAAGGTAGGTCCATTTCAATTTTCATGCATATAACATTAATGGGATAATCTATATACTTCATTTATTGACCTAAGACTTGCATGGCTAAGAAAATTCATTCATAGTCCTTAAGGTTAAAAGTCCTCTTATTTTGATAAACCCAATTTGAGTGTCTTGAATTCCATAAAGAGTTCTATACCTTATATTTCCTGCATTTTCCCCTCCACCCATTTCATTTCCCCCCTTGACAAGTAAATTATGATTCTAAATATATTTTCCCTCCTTATATACTTCATTCTTATTCACATCTTAAAAACATGATAGCACTAATTTGTTCTAATTTTATCTATCCTTAGAACAAAATAATATACTGGAGTGACTATAGATTACTTTCTTTTCCGCATGGCTCTACATTTCTAGACATACTTTGCTTTCTTTTACCATTTGTCATTATTATACCACCCTTTTTGTAGACATCTTAGTCCATTTTTAATTTTATACACCTTTTTTCCATTGAGGATTGAGGTTGGCTTGCTCTTCTCACTCATCAATGTTGTTTTCCCTTTTATGCAACTTTTTCCATCGATGATTGAGTAAGGATTATTACTACTCACTCATCAGTTTTTTTTTACCATTTTGCTTGCCCATCTTTGTTTCGGTAGGGATTACTACTGATTTCACATTGATGTTTGATTAAATCCTTTTAGACATGTATCTTCGGTTTGACTTGGTGAGTTTGTATTTGTTATTTAAGGTTTACTTGTTTGATTTTTTTTGTCTTTAGTAGCAATTGTCACCCCAAGTTGTCAAATTTCTAAGTATGTCCCATCCAAATAGCACTAATTATCTTGGCTTTCCTATATTTATTTATTTTTTCTCTTTATTTTTGTATCCTTGGGTTTGTCAAAAGTTGTATCGGAACCCTCCATGATAAGAACTAAGAACACAAAAGATAACCATCTAGTGATAAAGGAAAGTCAAGGTATGCACACATTTAATTTTTTAGTTATTTCCCTTTCATTCATTTATTTTGAGTTATTTTTATTTTAAAATACTATAACTTATTTTAAACTCAGCATGTGTGTGGATATGTTCTTTTCTTGAATCACCATCCCCTATTACACCTAAGTGACTATGATGACCTTCAAGTGGGGCATATATATACACATAATATTTTAAAAAATTATCAATTACTGATGTTTTATATCTTCTAGGAACCCATTGAGTCTTAATATCTCTAAGTTCATGCCTTAAACAGTGCACCATGTTGGAAGAAAAAATACTTGGGGGGATGAATCATTAATAAAAAATTTGTAACTTATTTTTTTCATTCATGAGCTATAAAAACCATAGTGTGAACCAAAAACATAGTAAGAACCATGAGCATGAAATAAAATCATAACACATAAAACACCTATTTGAGTGGAAAACCCTTAATGGGATGAAAATCCACTTACTATGCAAATTTAATATGGTCTTATAAGTCAAACATCAAGATTTAGTGAAATACCAACCCCAACTAGCTAAACACAAACTCAATTAGGCTTTTGCAAGCACTGACTTGCAAGGAGGAACCAACCCCCTAGATGACTCAGTACCAAATCAAACATCTCAAACCCTTGATCACCTTCAGAAAACATGTAAACTTATACAATAGATGATGATCTCCTTGTTATCTCTTTACACACTCCTATCTTTCTTAAACTGGTCTTTAGCCTTCTTCTCTCAATTAACCCTCTTCTTGACTTGGTTATGTCAAGTAACCTTGACCCTCATCTAAATTACCCATATAAAATATTTATGATGGTTTATATCCACCTTCTGGATGGTCTACAATACCTCCATCTATTCAAAGTTATGTCTCATTTTCTTCAACTCACTCTATCTAGCTAGATAATTAGGCCTATTAGGCCTTATTGTTTTACTAGGTTCTCAATAATACACTCATTGGTCATCCATATAAAATTTAACATTTATTTTTTTATAAAAAATAGAACTTATGACATGACATAAACATTAATATATCATTATAATGGGTCGGTCATAGTAAATAGGACCAAAACCCCTTTTAGGCCTTCATTATCACATGTTGGTCTTTAAACACCTTGGAACAATATCAAAAACCTCACATAGAATTAACACATTAAAAACACTCAAATATATCCCTTATAATTTAATATTAGGTCCATGACTCATTTTATCTCTGACCACTACTTGAAGCATGTTATTATCACTGTTCATAATTAGGCATGTGCATATCCAGAAAAATTATCTTCAATAAATGAAGTAAAAAAACAATATTATCAAACAATATTTAAAAAAAATCATATTAAGATAACCTTTAATAACTAATAAACTTTTATAAATTCATTATACTTCATTACATAGGTCAAAAGGGCTCAAACCCTTCTCTTCAAGTAGCCCACTCAAAACTGCCAACTATCCTCAAAACACAGTCATGAAAACAAAGACCTAAAACTCATGCATAACCAATTTAATATAATAATAATTTATTTATATGATCCTACTATTTCATTATACCATTATATATAATATGGTTAAATGTCAATATTGATCCTGCAAACCAATCTCCTAGTATTGTATCTCATTATCTTATCTGAACTAGATAGGTCAACTTATAAGTAACATTTTCATCATATATAATTATATATAAATATTATATCCAATATTAACATGTATGAAAAGTATTAAAAACATATATAATCACTTATATTCATCCATAATCCATGATAACACATCCATAATCACCTTCTCACTTCTATCTGGTTTTCTCACTATTTGAACCATTATTAGTTTTAGTGATAGGTCATCATGTATGAAAATTTTATAACACATAATGGATATAAAATAATAAAAAACTTCCATTTGTATAACATAAAAGTCTCAATATTCAACCTTCATCCATTTATCAACTTTGACTTGGTAAACTCTAACTACTACAACAAATCTTTGAAAAGTAAGGCCTTTCTTGTAGGGTCCAATCACCCACCTGATAAAAAAATCATACCTAGAGGTTAATTTGAGATTTTTATACATTAAATAATCATTTAAAAATCCATTTTAAACCATTTTTATCATTTTAAAATAATATCTTTCACATCAGGTCATTATTAGGATTTTAGAGAGGGTTAACACCATTTTTGGTTATAATGATTATTCATAAAGGATATCCCCTTATTTATAAAAATAATTACTAAAGATATTACCGAGGACACTTCCCCATTTCTACTCAAAATATCAAGTTTCCATACATATGTTACATGATCTAATGAACACTTGAAAGTTCTTCTCAGGTTGAGAATCCTCCATTATGTGCACTCAAGAGACCTTAAATCACTTTTTATTGCCTTAAGATTCAAAATTTAACCTAAAAAATTGTCATAATATTTAAAATAACATTACATACATATGAATATTATCATTTTTCAATGCTTATCCTTAAATATAAAACTCATACATCATTTGGCCACCATCTCTCTCTTTGATTGCTTGGACCTTGACCTATAAACCACATTAGGTCTTGAAACTGACCTTCAAACCTCTTTTCATATTATCTCCACATTGAATGCATGATAAATTATCCTTTTTAATTATAAAAAAATATTTTACATCCTTCATATATGATGAAAAATCCTCATGACACGTCATTAGGTTTGTTAGAATCTAGAGGTGGCCTAGTTGCATACCAAGTCTATAGGTCTTACCTCTATAGGTTCACATTAACAATGACCTAAGTGATTCAACACATCATATGAATACTCAATAAACTCTACAAATTTTTATGCCTCTATGCATCCATATCACCAGGTCACGATTCTCCTTCATGCACAATACTAGGAATCCTATGCACAAGCCTCCTTAAGTCTCCTGTTAGGTTCAAACACTTGACAACTTTGGAAAATTATATTGAAACACTCTTTAATGATTTTAAGCCTTAATCACATGACTTATATGTGTCTAAACAAATTTCATACCTCAAATTGAGTAAATAAAATAAAAAACTTATTCAATGACCTCATTTACAACATTTGACATCAATGATAATTTAAATGCCAAACTTCAACATCAAAAACACTGCTCAACAATCTCCCCCTTTATCATTGATGGTAAACTATATTGATCATCCTTATCTACCCCTTAAAATATTTCTCCACCTTTTACATAAATTATAAAGTGATGTATTAAATCTTATTAGAAGTGAAAACACTAAGAGGAAGGTGGTGAATCAATGTACAAACTTTTCTTTTAATTCCACTTATCATTCATTAATCCTCAAACTAACATAGAGATATAAAAATGCATAATCAATAATTAATATGAGAATTAATTAGGAACATAACATAAAAGCATAATATATAAGTAATGGATTAATATCTAGTGAGGTACCAACCCAACAAAGAGCACCAACTCATCTTTAGTCAAGCACCAATTCAACCATCCCTTTAGCAGGCACCAACTTGTAAGGAGGTACCAACCCCCTAAGTAACTTATCACCAACTTCATAACATAGAAAATATAATGGTATTTGGACACATTTTTATTTCCTGCCTAATGATGATCACCTTATTTTCCTCTTTACATTATTTTATCTTTCTAAAATAGCCTATTAGGCCTCTTCTCTCAACTAGCCCTCTTCTAGGCTGATTTAGGTTATATGACCTTACTCATCATATATACAATCACTATTAGAAATTTATATACATATAAATACATCTATTATGGTCTTTAAACCCTCTACTTTATTTCTAAACTTATATTTCATTTTCTTATTCCCTCAATATTCTAACTAGTCTAATTAGGCCTATTAGGCCTTCTTTTTATACTTGAGCCTTGATTTCACCAACCTTGGTAAAAAAAATCTTCTCCATACTTGGATAAAAATTTTAATAGTTCAAAAAAAGGTTTAAAAATTATAACAACCACTACATAAGTTAGTCACCACTCATAGGGACCAAAACCACCATTAAGCCTAAAGTAGACCTAATGCAATTAGGCCTTCTCAATGCACACATTTCACCTTTTCCACCTTGGAACATATTGAGCCTATAAAAATGGATGAACAAATTCACACATAATTTAATTATTCCCATTATAATATCAACATAAGTTCCCAACACCATTTATCTCAATTCACTACTTGAAGCAAACCATTAAGCCTACTCACAATTAGGCCTTCTCGCTGCCATAAAGTCTATTTTGAACAAAAACATATAATAAAATCATATGTATATAACCTCCATGAACTTCATCACCATGTTCATTATATTTCACTAAATTAGTTAAAATACCTCAAACTAACCATTTTCATATGCTCACACAGAACTACAAAAAGGCCTCAACAACTAGTCCAGAACCTTTGAATTTTCACACCTTCATATAAATTTATCATGAATAAAAATAAATTAAAATGAAAATATGATAACTATTTAATAATTTCATATGTATATTCTTCAACTCTGTGCATAATGAATCAAGAACATCAATCTTACTCACACGCAAAAAACCACTTGTAGCTCCAAAACATAGTTATGGAAATAATAGCTTAAAATACCTATAGATTCAATTTAATGAAATTTAGATAGGTTTATATTATCCTAAATAATCCTTATAAGTTTTGGAATTTTCATGATCTTAATAAAAGTTTTCACATGCCAACAATCATAAGTAAATCCTTCTCAAATCTATAATACCTCAATTTGTGCACACATAAAAGCTAAAAACCACATTTCACGATTTCTCCTTTAGTATATGACATAAAAATTGGTCAACAGACTTGAAAAAACCTATCATATTTCTAAAAATTCATTCATGATCTTTGACACCTTGGAAACTAAACTTGACCCATTGTTAGGCCACACTAGGTCTTTTTGCCCATTAGGCCTTGAACTTTCAGTCATTTTTAGACCTTGAACACAATTTGAAACATATATAACTACTCCTAACACCTCAATTCATGTCACACAACCTCATACCATGCTCACACACTACCAATCTTCTTAACATAAGGCTCAAACTATTCTCCTAATCATTCTACCAATCTTATACCTTCTCACTAGGTCTCTCAAGTATATGGCTTATGATAATTCTATGCATACCATAGAACACATTCTCAATAATATCCCCCTTTATCATTGACGATAACCACTCATTTATGGGAACCATTTAAAAAATCTTCTCTCACTAGGATACATCTCCTCTATATAGATCAATCTCCCCCTTTGAAATAATGACAAAGCACTACCTACAAAAAAACTCAATAAACAAGAATCAAATATCATATCAACACTCCCCCTATTTCAATGCATACCTCAGACTTATTCTTCTTAATAAATTGATATTACTCCCCCTTTGACCTCAAAGCTTATGCACTTTTTTCCTATTATTAGAGATAAAGTACCTTATTATTAGCTCACCCTAAGAACTTGATCTACTTACTGACTTTTGGGAGTAGGAATCACATCCAATTCTTGTCTTAGATTTTCAAAAGTATTCTTTGGAAGAGGCTTAGTCAAGATATATACAATATAATCTTTAGCAAACATAAATTCAATCTTAATAAATTATTCACATACCTTTTCTCTTAATAAATTTTACTTTCTAGGAATGTACTTGGTCCTTGAATACATGACATGATTCTTTAAAACACTTATGACACTAGTATTATCACAAAAAATAGGACTAGGACTATCAAACTCCACTTTGTAGTCTTTTAAGGTTTGTCTCATCCACAACACCTGAGTGCAATATGAAGTTACTAAAATGTTGTCATCTTCACAAGTAGATAAATCCATTGATGGTTTCTTATTACTTATCCATGACACTAGGCACACACCTAAGAAGAAGGCTCCTGAAATAATGTTCTTTCTATCATCTAGACTCCCAACCTAATCTTCATTTATATAAACTACTAGATCAAACTTTTTTCTCCTTGGCTCCCATAATCCATATTTAATATTTCACTTAAGATACCTAAGTATCCTCTTGATTTATTATAGATGAATTTCCTTAGGATCTACTTAAAATTTTCTCACAAGACCTACTGCTTATATGATGTCAAGTTTAGAGGTAGTAGTATAGAACAAACTCCTACTCACTGATATATATTTTATCTAATTGACTCTTGAAGATTCATCCTCATTGCTTAGTTTACATCCTCTAACCATAGGTGTAATTACATCCTTAAAATATTCCATTTAAAACTTCTTTAACATCTCTTTTATATACTTGACTTGTGTAATGAACATACCTTTTTTAGATTGACTGATTTGAAGTGCAAAAAAAGGATAATTATCCAATCATAGACATTTAAAATTTTAACTTTATCTCTTCTATAAAATCCTTGGTCATATTTTCATTAGTTCCACAAAATATTATATCATCCACATAGACCACCACTATAAATTGATGGTAATATTTAGTTTTGATATATAAGTTATTATCTGCAATTACTCTCTTAAAACCTTGGTAAAAAATATACTTGTCTAGTCTAGCATACCAAACTTTAGGGGCTTTTTTGAGACCATAGAGAGATTTCTTCAACCTAAAAACATAGTCATATTTGCCAAAATTACTAGATAGAAAAATTTTACTTAGATAGATCAGGCCATTAAGTGAATAATTTGATGGTGAAAGGTGAAGGTCATCCCCTATAGGTTATTAAGGAATGAATAGGTTGTTTTAGTTGTGAATATAATGAGTTTACTTGGGAAGTCAACCAAAGTTTAAGGATTATATGAAAATGAAGTGTTTTGTACCATTAATGTCCCCTACAAGTTTGGTGTCTTATTATGCTTATTATCTCAAGATATAAGCCTTCAAATATGATCTAGCAATGTTAGATGTGATAGGGGATGTCCAATTAAAGCCATAGGAAATAGTCATTTGGATTTAAAAATATTTAATGAGGTATAAAATTTAATGTAGGGCTACCAAGATTTTGAGTGTTACTTTGTCAGATCAGGAATCAATGGTGCATGGGTGATAAATCAAGATAATAAAACAAGATAGATCTATAGTGTGCATTTAATCATGTAATTGAAGATCAATGATGATCATGAGGTCAAAAGGTCAAAGGATCCTAAGAATGAACATGATGGTTAAAATTATCATGATCACGATGGATTAGTGGATCAATGATGTGAATTTTATAATGAATATCAACGATTTATGACATAAATTCAATCATGAAAATGGATATTGACAATGTAGATGAGGTTAATAGGTTAGTGAGCCTAGATTACATTCAAGGTTTCCATGTGATGTATAAACATAAGCCAAATATAGAGTGATAATAGGGACCATAGAAGGCACATATGGATTCTAAGTGTTACAATATGGGAATACAAGATCAATGGAAATGTTGAACTTTAAGACCAAGACACTCCTGAAGAGATTGATAGAGAAAATTTAATCAAGTTTCTAGGGGGAACAAGATAAAGACAAGTGTCTAAGTTTTCAGTAGTCATATATTTTAAAATTAAATAAGCAATAGCATGGTGAAGAGATTCCACATAAGTAGGCATGTTACATCAAAATATTTCATGGACCCAAGTATACAGAGGTGTAAATGTGAGATCAAAATACATTTTGGGTTACTAGAGGAAACCCTACAAATTTTTATACTAATATTAAATCTCAGTTCTATGTAAAGGTCTACTCAGTCAGGTTATGAAGTTTGTCTCGGGTTTTACATTTATGTATTGATCATGATCAAGATATTAATTAGATTATATATCTTCGTTAATATTATGGCTATATGAAAACAAATAAATGGGATTCATTTTCATCTATAGTGGACCTTTATTCAATATTTGGAGTAGGGGGAAGAGTTATGATTGTGAAAGGAGTGTCAAAAGGGACACTAGATAAATGAGTTCAAGTGATTATTTGGCAATATAATGAACATATCAAAATGAAGCATGGTTTTATAATATCATTAATAAGATGGAGATTTTAGAGGTTGAAAAAGGAATGTGGAGCATTCAATGAAGTTCTAGAGTCTTTATAAACCTTCCCCTTTTAGTGGATGATGACATCTACATCCTCAAAAATTTCTTATCTTCTAGTGTGTTTCTCAGCCACTAAATGGACTTGAGGACTATTTGGGATAATGAATGTTAATTTTTTGAGGAAGGATTAGTAATATTTGATCCAAATTTGGTTGATAATTCATGGAGGGTGGTTGCAATTCATTTATTGAATTCTGATTATGTGTTTCTTCTCTCTCTCCCCTTTTCTCATATATCTCCAATTTTCTTACCCATTGAAAGGAAGGAATCTCATTTGAAAATTAAAAAACTTGTCAAAATTTTCATGAAAAACCTCTTGAAGCAATGGAGATAATTTTTTACCTATCTCTTGCCTCTAAATTATGTTTAACAAGATTGTGTATGATGGCATTGTGAAGAAGTGTCCTTCCATGTCCATTGTCCTTATTTCTTGCCTAATTTAAAGTGTTTTAAAGTTAGTTTCAAATATGAACTTGAGATATTTATACCAGTAATGGATGATTAGTTTGAATATTACATTTTCTCTTTATTTAATCTATAATATGGTGAACCTAGTTCATGAAATATTTATGCAAACTAGCTAGTTTATGAGATTATGTGAGTAAGGATTGTCTTATTATACATAAGTGTTTATTTCATGATTATTTGAGTTATCATTTAATTTGGTTCATCACATTATTATATTTTTTATTAACCCTATACCCCCTCTCTATCACTTTTCTAAGCAAAAGCATTAGCTTAGGTGATCTATTAAGAGGAAGCCAACATTCTCTAGAGGTTTAACCTCATTGTATGATACCCATAGCTTGAGGTTGATCCAATGTTTGTTGATGGAAGTGGGGGATCCTAAATAATTCTCACACATGGTGAAATTCCATACCATCATATTTTTTGGCATACCTGATGGGACCAATTTCAAATAAGATTGCTCAAGTTTGATGTTGGTTTGATCAATTTATAGAATTTATAGCTTTCATCTTTTAGTATATTGTGACTCTAACAAATACTCAACATTTTAGTGGTAGAGTAGTAGCTATCTTTCATGCCAAAGGTGACTACAAGATTAGATTCTAGAGGTATTCCTTTTGAATGGCCTTTAAAATTAGTAATAAGGTTAAAATTTGATAACACTCATCCATATAAAGGAAACTTTCCTCTTAATCCAATTTCTAAATCTACTTATACAAGAAGATCTTTGTTGTGCTCTTTCACTATCATTGTAGCCCCTAGATCTTTTCCTTTTGTGTCTTTAAATGGTAAGAGTCCTTTGAACCTACATCAGTATGATCCTATCCCATTGACATCTCTAAAAATTGTTCCATACTTCATGAGAGACAAATATATAACCCCTTATAATCACCTTAGAGATATATCCAACTTTTGCAATATTCATAACATCAATAACAAAAATGTAGACATCAGGTTGTTACCCATCTCTTTCAAGGGTAAATTTTTGGACTAGTATATAAACCTTGTTGATAAATCCATCACATCATGGTGTTAGTTATGTGATGACTTTTGTAAATGGTTTGAAGATAAAAGTGATCACTTGTCACTTACAGAATAACTAACCACAACCAAGAGGGATCCTCATGAGGTTATGCAAGACTTTAATGATGAAATGCATGGTTTCATTATATTTTATAAGGAATATTCAAAAATTTTGATTGAAAATAAAGTGATATAGTAGGATTTTATTACAATATATCCTAAGACACTAAATAATTGGAGGCTAATGCCAAGCCTATCAGGTAGAATGAAAGGCCTATCAATCTAGAAAATGAAAAACCTAGTACCTATGAGTAATAATAATGGTGAATTATAGTTATGTGTCAATTTTAGAGACTTGAATAGGGTCTCTTTGAAGGATCATTACCCATTACCATTCTCCATTTAAATGGTTGGTAGTTTAGACTACTTCTCCCTACTAGATGGGTACTTAGGATACAACCAAGTGCTGGTAAGAGAAGAAGACCAATACAAGGCTACCTTTACCACAAAGTGGGGCATATATGATTATAAAAATATACCTTTGTGATTGTAAAATATTGGGGATACTTTTCAAAGAGCCATGGACATGGATTTCCAAGGATTTTTGAATCATATGGTGTTGGTTTACATAGATGACCTAATAGTTTTCTCCAAGAAGGCTAGTGAACACTTGGATCACCTAAGGTTGATCTTTGAAATATGTATAGAATATGGGGTCTCATTGAATCCCAATAAATGTGTGTTTTTTTTCATGAGGTAAAACTATTGGGACATACTATCTTAAAATAGGAACTAGCTATTGATCATGATAAAATAAATGCCATCTTGGCATTCTCCTTACCCAAACATAAGAAGGGACTCCAGAGTTTCCTTTTGGAAAATAAACTACGTGAGAAGGTTTATACCTAGTTTTTCCAACTTGGTGAAACCCATCACTACCATGTTAAATAATAACTAAGTGTTTACTTGGTCCAATAAAGGTAAAGAAGCATTTGAGGCTATCAAGCAAGCCATTTCCAAAGCACCCACACTTATGAATCCTATTTTCTCAAGGTATTTTATATTGTATGCCTTTGCCAATATTGACAATATATCATCTATGTTGATGTATAATAATGGTGAAGGTCTTGAACAAATAATTTATTTTTGTATTCAAGGACTTGAAGGATACAAAGTAAGGTATACTTTTATATAAGAGTAACCCCTTTAAATCATAGAAATCATTAAATTTTTTAGACCAATCCTCTCGAATAGTAATATTTATCTTATGGTGTTTCATCCTAGAGTGAGGGACTTCCTTCTTAACAAAGACTTGAATGAGAAGAGGGCTTGTTGGATTACCAAGGTCATGGAGTATTACATGGAGACCAAGGTCACTAACTTAGTGAGGTAAAAGGTTTATGTGAGCATATAGTTAATGTCATTCAAGAAGATAAATAGGTTCTCTTGGTGACACAAGACAACTCACAAAAAGATGCACCTCCACCTCAAACTATTTGGATCCAAGATATGATACATTTATTGATAACAGGTGAGTTCCTGAAAGGTATAGATAGAGCAAAGAGAAGGTATTTTATATTTCAATCCATACCTTATGCATTAGTTGATGGGGTTTTATTTAGAAAGGACCTTAATAAAGTGCATATATGATGACCAAGACAAGTCTCTCAAGGAAATTCCTTGATGGGCCTAAAAGAGGCCATTTTTATCCAAAAAATATAATAATGAGGGTGATGAGAGTCAATTACTACTAGCCCCACCTATTCAAATATTCCTATATATGGGTGATGAAATTCCAAAAGTGTGTTCTCTTTGTAGGTAAGCCAATATTGGCATCCCTTACTCTCAACCTAATATAGGTGAAACAACCCTTCATGTAATAGGGTTTGTACTTTATAGGAATGATCAATCCACCTTAAAGTGGAGGACACAAATTGGTAACCATAACTACTAAATACTTCACCAAGTGGGTGGAATCAATTTCCCTAAAAGAAGCCAATGAAATAGTAATGTTCTTCATGATAACATAATAATGAGGTTTGGTATACTAGAAACAATAATTTTAGATAATTCCTTATCATTTATTGGCATGAGGAAAAGTGAGTTGGCACTTTAGTTGGGCATCTACCTTAGTAAATACTCAAATAACTACCTCCAAGGCAATGGACTAATAGATTCAAGAAACAAAAACATGATAAGGATCATCAAAAGGAATATGGAAGAGAATCAGAGAGTGTGGCACATAAAATTAAGGACATCCCTTTGGGATGATAGAGTGACTCCCAAAGTTACCATTATAAACTCACAATTTGTTTGTGTATATGGTAAGGAGGCCAGATTACCCTTCTCTCTTGAGTTACCTACCTTGGAGTTATCCCATCATCTTGAGTTGATAGAGAGTGAACCTATGAGTGTGAGGATGAAAAAGCTTGTGGAGATTGAATAAAAAAGGGAACTTGTAATGAAAACACTAGAGTCACATCAATCTCAACTCAATAAAGGATTTGACAAGAGAGCCACAAGAAGGGACTTCAAAGAAGGGGATCTAATCCTCAAGTGTGATTCAAATAAGTCCAAGCTAGTGAGCCATACCAAGTTTGATAGCTTGTGGAGTGGACCTTACCTAATCCATGGATGAAAACAACATAATGCTTTTTAAATTAAAAAATTTAATGGAGAGGTATTACCCATCTTAGTTAATGGGATTCATTTAAAGCTTTGATATTAGAAGAGTTTTCAACCATTATATATATTGTACATATTGTAATAGTTTTTCATGTTTTCCTCTAAATTCCTTATGCACACTCTTCTTAGTTATGTTTTTCCATTCCATAAGTCTCTTGGGCATTGTGTTTTTTTTTCTTGTTTATGTTATTTCTTCAAGAGGAGGTTTTTAGAAAGGGATAGCCTTGTATCAATTTCATATCAATTAAGAATAAAAACTTATGACCCTGTATTTCCATTGAATCAAATATGGCAATTAATATGTTGCATTGTAGACATGAAATACAAGGAGGTTTCCATAAATTTTGGAAAATATTGGCCTACATAATTTTTTTTTGGATAGATCAAGCCATTAGGTGAGAAATATGATGGCGAAAGGTAAAGGTCGTCCCCTATAGATTATTAAGGAATAAATAAATCAATTTGGCTGTGAATTTAATGAGTGTACTCAATAAGTTAAACTAAGTTGAAAGATTACATGAAAATGAGATATTTTATACCATGAATATCCCCTATAAGTTTGGTGTCTTGGTATGTTTCCTATCTCAAGATAAATTCCATCAAAAATGATCTAGTATTATGGGACGTGTTAGTGGATGTAAAATTAAAGCCACAATAAATAGTTGTTTGGATTCAAAAATATTCGATGAGGTATGAAATTGAACAAAAGGATACCGAGTCTCAAAGTATTGCTTGATTGAATTAGGTATCAATGGCATGTGGGTGTTAATTCGAGTCAATAAATCAAGATATGTGTGTGTGTGTGTGTGTGGCATGAATTTAGTCATACAATCAAAGATCAGTGATGAGCACAAGAGCAAAAGGTCAAAGGATCCTAAGAGTGAACATGATGGTGATAAGTGTCATGACTGTTGACGACTGGAGATTGCACTTGGTGGCAGGAAAAATAGGTTCCTGCCCTCTCCTCGCAACATGGAAACTCCTCTCTCACCTGTGGGATGGCAAAGCAAGATAGGAGAGTCTCTAGGCATGGGTTAGTTCCCTCTGATGTATCTTGTTTGTTTCAGGTAGTGCAAAATATAGATATATAGATATACCAGGGGGGATGAAAAGGGAGAAGAAAATATAGGAAAACAAACAGCCTACTCTAAAGAGGTGATACACCAAAATAAAGGTTGACCTTCCACATCCACTCTCAGAATCAAGAAAATGGAATTATACACTATACATCTGGTAGAAGAACCATGGCTACTAAGACTAACAGGGAGGCTATAATGGAAAATACTTAATAGAGGTCTACCAAGGTGCTGTGGAATGCACACTTGCAAGCAACTTCCTCTATTCTTTTCTTCTCAAATATTGCTCTTCTCCTTTCAGCTACAGGAATGGCCCTTGTAGATGACTGGTTTGTTGGCATTGACCTATGAAAGCATCGAAGATAATGACTAAACACAAATAGTACTCATGACATACACAACAAATCTATCCAAGATGGGGGCAAAAGACTGTATTTTATTGATTCAAGTGGAGAATTTGCAGAGTTGTGCTCTTTAAAAAATTGGAGAAGATCCTTTAAAAATGACCAAGTCTACATATTTATATGGGAAGAGCCAAGAGGAGTCTCATTGGCCTTTGATTTCAAGTGGTTGCTTTAGTCTTCATTGGGAAGAGGGAAAAAACTGTATATGACATCATAAGTCTACTGGGACCATGCTTGCTTCCTCATTTTGCATGTGGCCTACTCCTCTACCCACTGGATGGGCCCTTTTCTGTATTTTGCAGTGCTTTTTTGTTGCCTGATGTTGTGAGCAGTAATTTTGCCACCTACTACTTAAACTTTGAATTTTTTGCAGGACTTAGATGCATTGAACCATCCCGTTGAACTTTTTCCTTTGAACCAAGGTGCTTGAACCTTTCTATTGAACTAAGCATGAACTTGAAGATGGACTGCAACCCAAAATTGACTGGCCTTTCATAGCTTTTGAAGAGGGTGACCAAAATTTTGCCAGAGGGCCAAAATTGGGTCAAAAAATTGGTGACTACTAGGGGAAGCATGCCTGCTATGCTTAGGACCCAGTTGCCTTTGAATATCCATTGGGCACAGAGTCAAATGGTAACTTTGAAGAGAGTTCACAATAGCCTTAGAGATCCCAAAATTACACATAAAACTTTCGCCCCCATAGGTAAAAGGAAACACACAAGGCTAAAAACAACTAACTGTGCAAACTACACTTAGAGAAAATAGGAAAAAACAAGGAAAACTATGTACAACCAAACCAAAAATTAGTGGCAATGCTTCAGATGTATCCCATTAACTGGGATATGCAATTCTTCACCATTCAACTTGGAGAGCTGGAATGCATTATACTGCTTGCACTGAGTAATCATGTAAGGACCACTCCAAAGGGCATCAAATTTTGCATGCTTTTCAGGCTTAGCTCTGTCTTCATCCCATTTTAAAACAATGTCTCCTTTAGAGAAATCCTTTGATGAAGATTTCTTGTTGAAGTGTCTTTTTATTTGCTACTACTGACTAGACATGGCAGCCATGGCATGGTCCCTTATCTCTTGGAGCTCCATTAGTTCACACAATCTGACCTCCATGCTAGTTCCTTCTTCTAACTATAGCTGATAAACGAGGTCTAGTGCTGGCAATTCGAGTGAGATGGGAAGCCTTGCTTCCCTTCCATACACAAGCGTATATGGAGAATTTTTGATTGCTCTCTTCAGAGTGATTTCATCAGCCCATAAAGTTGTCTTCAACTTGGCATGGCAAGTTCTCTGAATTTCCTCCATGGTCCTCTTTATAATTTTGATCAAATTTTTATTTGTGGACTTAGCCAGCACATTTCCCTACGGGTAGTAATTTGACAAAGTGCTGAGGTATATACCATACCTTAGTGCCCATTCACTAGTTTTAGTTCCTAGAAAAGCCAAGGCATTATCTTAAATTATAGTGGTTGGGACCCCAAAACCTGTCACCAAGTCCTCATAAAAATCTAGGACTGCACTTTCATTTACTTCCTTCAAAGCAATGGCTTCCACCCACCTGGTGAAATAATCTATAGCAATCAGGACCCATTTGTGTCTGGCACTGGAGGGAGGATTGATCATCCCTATGAAATCCAGGCCCCACTGCATGAATGGTTGTTCAACTTGAATGGGTTGTAGGGGCATGGTAGCCAATCACTGTTTTCCATCAAAAAGTGCACACTTTTGTCACTTCCTTATCCAGGCATAGGTATACTTGAAGAGAGTGGGCCAGAAATAGCCAGCTCTCATTATTTTTACTATTGTGTTCTTATGGGTGAAATGGCCACCTGCTAGCCCATCGTGAAACCCAGCCAATACCTCGTCAGCCTCACTAGGGTCAATGCATCTCAGGAGAACCCTAGAGAGATCTTTCCTAAATAATACTCCATTAATAAAAACATAAAGAAGGGACTAAAGTTTAGAATACCTTCTTCTAGCCCTATTGAGACCCTGTAGACATTCACCCGTAAGAAGGAAACACCTCATGTCCAGTGTCCAATCTTTTATGATAGCTGGTTCTTCTACAGTGGCTACATCATGGATCAGCAAGCTACTTTCAACCTTTTGTCCCAAATCTACAGCTAGCTATTCACACAGGCCCATTCCTTTCACCAACTTGGCGATTTTGATGTCTATGTCATACTCCATCACTTTGGTGATCCATCCCGCTCTATCCTTGTTTAAGTCTTGATTGGTCAAGAAATCCTTGACACTAGGATGTGGAACCATGAGATGGATCTTGTTGTTTGACAACATATATCTGAATTTCTTCAGGCTGTGCACTACTACCAGGACTTGCTTCTCTACGTAGGTGTACCTGATTTTGAAGTCCTCTAACCCTTGGCTGAAGAAGGCAAGTGGTTGCTAAAGGTCATCACTATTCACTTGAGTAAGCATAGCAGATATCACTTCTCCATTACTGAAGGTATAGAGATTGAGGTCTTTGTTGAAGTCAGGGCTGATTAGAGTGGGAGCCTGGGTCAAAGCCTGTTTGATAGCTTCAAAACTATCTTTTCTTGGTGCTGTCCACTTGAATTCTTCACCCTTCCTCAGCATAGAGGCTAGGGTTCTAACTATCTCAACAAAATTTAGAATGAACCTTCGAATGAAATTTATTCAGCCAAAGAAACTCTGCAGGCCTTTCTTGTGCTTTGGTAGGGACATCTCTAGAATGGAGCGGACCCTCTCGGGGTCAATAGACAAACCTTCCTTGGACACAATGTGGCCAAGAAGTTTCCCCTCACGAATAGAAAATACACATTTCTTTGGATTTAGAGAGATGCCAAATTCCTTACACCTCTCAAAAATCTACCTGAGGTGTTCCATGTGTTGGCCTGCCTCCTTGGAGAAAACCATTATATCATCAAGGTACACCAGCACGTTCTTATTTATCAAACCACTAAAAGCCATGTTCATGGCTTGCTAGAAGGTAACACCAACATTAGATAGCCCAAAAGGCATATTTTGATAGGCAAATATTCCCCATTTAGTGGTGAAGGCTATTGTGTATTGGTCGCAGTCCCACACTAGAATCTGATTATATCCCAAACAACCATCCAGGAGGGAGAAATGTTCAGAACCAGTTACCTTTTAGAAGATCTACTCTATGTTTGAAAGGGGATAATGATCTTTTAAATAGACTTTATTAAGGTCTCTAAAGTTGATGCACAGCCTGATCTCCCCATTTTTCTTTCTAACTAGAACCAAATTTGCCAACCATGAGAAATTTTTGATCGGAAATATAATGCCAGACTCAATCAACTTGACCAATTCTTTCTGCATAAGGAGTTCAATCATCAGATTAACAGGCCTCTATTTTTGTGTGACTAGTTTTGCACCTTCCTCTAATTCAATGGTATGCTGGGTGAGTCTTGGATCAAAGCCTTTCAAGTCGCTATAATTCCAGGCGAAGACGTCAGCGAACTTTTGACACAGCAAAATGAAATCTTGCCTTTCTTGAAACGTGCAAACCTTATGAAGTGCTAGCAACTTGTCCTTGAATATTTCAACTTTTTCATAATTCTCCTCTCTGGTAGTGATGCATGCTTTGTCATTTCTTAGTTGGTCATCTCTATTGAAATTAATTTCAAGTGTGACTAGGCCCTTAGGGAGTTTATTATTCTTCAATTAAACAATCTGATTTCCGTATTGTTGCTATAATTTTGCTTGATTATGGACCACGAACTCAGCTTCTTCCTATATGAAGAGAGCTATCTGCTGGTCACTTTCAAAGACCTACCAATTTGTAATATTGTCCAGAATTGAAGGTCAAACTACCACTTTTAAATGGAGCAAACCACAATCCCTACTTATCTCTTTTGAAACATCAAATTGGGTGCCAATAGCTACCAGCCTGTCAGCCTGCTTATTCTATTCCCTGGGAATCAAGGTAATGTTAAGAGCAAGGAAATCCTCCATCAAGTCCTAGACTCTGTGCTTGTAAGACTTCAGCAAGGAGTTTTTGGTCAAGTTCAGGCCTCTTATTTGGTTCACAATTAGTTCACTGTCCCCTAGGATTTGCAACTTCCTAATCCCTCTCTTTCTTACCCACTCAAGTCCATGAATCAAAGACTCATATTCTACAATATTACATGCACAAGAGAACTAGAAATGGAAAGATGAAACGTACCTTTCTTTAGAAGGGGAAACTAACATTGCCCCACCACTAGCACCCAGTTTACTTTTGGAACCATCGAAGTATAGCTGCCACAGGCCAAGGTCCTCTTTATTCTCCTTCATTATATTGGGCATGACGGTCCCTTCTTCATGCAAGCAATAGATGCCAAGGTCTACCTCTTCGATAAACTTATAAGGATCATGCTCGAAGTTATCACTTCCCCACTCATCCAAGAGTAGATCTGTGACTCCTTCAAGAGCAGAAGATGCAGATCGGTTTGTCTGAGACTCTTCTAGATCGATGATAGTGTAATTGACATTTATTGCCTTGGGTGAATAGGGCTCTAGATGGTCCTTGTAGAGTGGCTTAGATTCAATTTTCACTTTGGTCCCGTACTTGGTTTTGAAAACCATATATGACCAATTCGTTGCTAGATAGCCACCTATCTTGGATGTAAAGTCCCTAGACAAACAGATTGTGAAATATGGAGGAACATCTGCTACCACTATATCATGGGGAATTGAGAATGTTGGGTAGGCATTTAATGTTAAACTTAATCCCTTCAAGATTCTGACTATCTTTGCAGGTGTCCCATCTAGTTATAAGACTCCTTTGTTCATTGCTTCATACTTTAATCCCATCTTATCAGCAATGCACCTGGGCATTACCGAAGTACTGGCCTCGCTGTCGATTATGTAATTGTGTACTAAGAAATCCCCTATGATCAAAGATACTTAAAAGGGAGGAGTCCTTTCTTCTTTATTTACCTGATCTGAAGTAGAAGGCTGCCCATTCGTCATTAAGACTTATTAGTGTCTGCTGGGACAGCTTGTCGATCTAGCTCATGCAATTCTTTCTTCAATACGCCCTTTTATCCTAGAAGAGACAATGAATCCCATAGAGAAATGCTCACATGCAATTTCTTCATTTGATCAACTAATTCACTTGGGGGCTGATTCCCTTCATGCTTTCCTTTGGGTTGATCCCAGCTGGAGCTGTAGACTGAGGAGCTGGAGGTGCAGACGGTTGACTGGAAATTGGGGCCCTTTGAAAAGGGTGTGGTGGAGGATTCATTACTGCCTGAGGGGAAGCCTGGACTTCTCCAATTGCTCTTCTTTTAAATCTCATATTGGCTGCAACATAATCAACTTGATTGCCTACAGCGCCCCCATAATTAATTGCACAGAGCTCGCCCTCTTCATGATTTATCAAAGTAGAATCTGGTTGAGTTTGATTATTACTCGTGCTGGGCTGAACTGGAAACTCAAAAAATTGGGAATGATCAGCAACCTAATTTTTTGAATTCGAGAAAAAATTCATCATATCATTAGTATGGACAACTTGTTCTTGACCATGTCCTATGGTCGAACAGCTAGGCTGTTCCTATACAAGGTTGTTCTGAGTAGGCACCATGGCTTTAGATGACGAAGAGGGGCCTGAGTTATAATTTTGATAAGGCTTCATCTGAGTGAGCTGACCTTGTCCTTGATTATAGCCTTAAAAAGGGTTTCTAGGTGCTTGACCATAATCTTGGTATCCCAGATTCAGCTTATTATTTTGAGCTTGTTGCCTTTAAAGAGCTACAAGTTCATTTGACATGTTTTGCAATAGGATTTTAACCTCATGTAGTTCATTTGATAGAACAACAACTGACTTCTTAATGGTAGGCATAGGGGATAATGTGGGCACAACGGTTTGTATAGGGGGTAGCATCTCTAGGAAAAGTGGCATGTGGGGCCTAGGAGTGATCTTTTTAGCTTGTACCAAGCAATTCTTGACTGCTATGGCGATGTCATAAGTAGCAGGCAATATGTGCCCTCCCATAGATTGGATCATCACAACAATATCACTGTTTAATGCTTTTAAATAGTACAAGAAAGCATAGGTGGGAGTCAGCCTTACTAGAATGGGAATTCTATCCCAAGTCTTTTGAAACTGTGTGTTGAAGTCCTACATATACTCATGTGGAGCTCTCTTTATAGTCATCAGCTACTCCGCAAGAGAGAGGCTGTCACTTTTCTCCCCAAAACAACCAGTTAAATGGGTGCCCAATTCATTCTAGAAATGTATTGAATTCACAGGCAAGGTGTCGTACCAATCAAGAGCCTTCCCTTTCAGAGACAAGGCTAGCAGTTTGATGGTAATATTTTCTTTTGTTGTATTGTGAATATTGCAAAGGTTGGCAATATTCTTGATATGCTCAACAACTGTAATAGGTCCCACTCCATCAAAATAAGGCACATTTTTTAGAGCTATTCCTGGAATTAGATCATAGCGTGGGAGGTTTAAAGGGCTCTCACCGTGAAAAGCTACAAAAGGCAATGCCATGGCCGGAATGGGCTGTAACTATGGCTGAGCTAGGTTGGTGTTCCTAGCAACAAGTCTAGGATGATTTACTAATGGATAAGGGTGATTTCTTTCAAACCTGAGCCTTTTAGTAGAGTTTAAAGGCAACTCAATGAAAACAAAAGGGATCCCTCTTGAAGCTGACCTTATTGTAACCTTTGGCATAGAAGTTCAAGTGATTGGTCTTAAAACAAAGAACTAAGATCTTACCAGTGGAGTTGCCAGATGCTGGAAATCTTTGAAATGACTATAGTAGGACCAACATCAATCTCATAAAACTACTGCATTAGAAACTGATAAAATTATAGTCCCACCAGGTATGCCAAAACTATTGATGACTAGAGATTGCACCCGGTGGTAGGAAAAATAGGTTCCTGCCCTCTCCCCACAACATGGAAACTCCTCTCTCACCTGTGGGATGGCGAAGAAGGAGAGGAGAGTCTCTAGGTATGGGCTAGTTCCCTCTGATGTATCTTGTTTGTTTCAGGTAGTGCAAAATATAGATATATAGATATATTGGGGGGATGAAAAGGGAGAAGAAAATATAGGAAAACAAACAGCCTACTCTAAAGAGGTGATACACCAAAATAAAGGTTGACCTTCCACATCCACTCTCAGAATCAAGAGAATGCAAGTATACTCTATACATCTGGCAGAAGAACCATGGCTGCTAAGACTAACAGGGAGGCTATAATGGAAAATACTTAACAGAGGTCTACCAAGGTGCTGCGGAATGCACACTTGCAAGTAACTTCCTCTATTCTATTCTTCTCAAATATTGCTCTTCTCCTTTCAGCTGCAAGAATGGCCCTTGTAGATGACTGGTCTGTTGGCATTAACCTATGAAAGCATCGAAGATAATGACTAAACACAAATAATACTCATGACATACACAACAAATGTATCCAAGATGGAGGCAAAAGACTGTATTTTATTGATTCAAGTGGAGAATTTGTAGAGCTATGCTCTTTACAAAATTGGAGAAGATCCTTTAAAAATGACCAAGTCTACGTATTTATATGGGAAGAGCCAAGAGGAGTCTCATTGGCCTTTGCTTGCAAGTGGCTGCTTGAGTCTTCATTGGGAAGAGGGAAAACACTGTAGATGACATCATAAGTTTGTTGGGACCATGCTTGCTGCCTCATTTTGTATGCAACCTGCTCCTCTGCCCGCTGGGTGGGCCCTTTTTTGTGTTCTGCAGGCCTTTTTTGCTGCCTGATGTTGTGAGCGGTAATTTTGCAACCTACTGCTTAAACTTTGAATTTTTTACAGGACTTAGATGCATTAAACCATCCCGTTGAACTTTTTTCTTTGAACTAAGGTGCTTGAACCTTTCCCTTGAATTGAGCATGAACCTGAAGATGGACTGCAACCTGAAATTGACTGGCCTTTCATAGCTTTTGAAGAGGGTGACCAAAATTTTGCTAGAGGGGCAAAATTGGGTCAAGAATGACCATGGTGGATTAAAAGATCAACATCATGTATTTGATCATGTGGATCAATGATCAATGACATGTAATTAACTATAGAAATGAAGACCAATGGTGTGGATGAGGTCAATAGGTCAATGAGACTAGATTGTATACAAGGTTACCACCTAAAATATGATTGTGAACTGAATAAAGACTAACATTAGGGCCTATAGAAGGCATGTGATACTACCAAGTGTCATAATATTAGAAGCTAGGATCAAAGATTAATTTCAACATTGAAGGTTAATACCAAGAGGCTCCCAAAGAGATCAATGAAATAAATTTGATCAAGATTGTAGGTGACATGAGATGAAGATGCATGTTTGAAATTTTAGTGGTCATATATTTTGAAACTAAATAAGTAATAACATGGTGGGAAGATGCCAAATAGGTGGATATGTAAGATCAAAAGATTTCATGGACCCAAGCATGTAGAGGTGTAAATTTAAGATCAAAATATGATCTGGGTTAATAGAGCAAACCTTACAAGTTTGTATACCACCATTAAAGCTATGTTCTATGCAAAGGTCTACATAGTTAGGTTATGACATATATCTTGGGTTTTGAATTTATTTCTCAATCATGATCAAGAGATTAAGTATCCTGTAGATCTTCATTAATATTATGACTATATGAAAACCAATAAATGGGATTACTTTTTATCTATAGTGGACATATGTTCAAGATTTGGAGTGGGGATAGAGTTGTGATTGTGAAAGAAGTCTTAGAAGGGACACCAGATGAATGAATTCAAGTGACTATTAGGTAACATAATATATCAAGATTAAACATGGTGTTATAAAATCATTAAGAAGGTGGAGAGCTTGGAGGTTGAGAAAGGAAAGTGGAGCATTAAATGATGTTTCAAAGTCTTTGGAAACCTTCCCCTTTTAGTGGATGATGACATCTACATACTCAAAAAGTTCTTGTCTTCTATTGTGTTTCTCAAATGATAAATGGACTTGAGGAATATTTAGGCTAATGAAGGTTAATTTATTAAGGAAGGATTAGTCCTAATTTATCCAAAGGTGGTTAAGAATTCATGTAGGGTGGTTGTAGTTCATTTATTGAATTCTAATTGTGTGCTTATTCTCCCTCTCTCTCTCTTCCCTTTTGTCTTATATCTCCCATTATATTTCCAATTTAAAGGAAGGAATCTCATTTGACAATGAAAAACTTGTCAAAATTTGTATAAAATACCACTTGAAGCAATAAAGATAAGTTTTACTTATCTCTTGCATCTGAATTATGTTTAACAAGCTTGTGCATGATGACATTGTTAATAAGTGTCCTTCCATGTCTATTGTCCTTCCTTCTTGACTAATTTTAGGTTTTTTCAAGTTAGTTGTAGGTTTTAACTTGAGATATTTCTACCATTAATGGATTCTTGGTGTGAATCTTATAATTCTTCTTTATTTCATTCATTGTTTTGTGAGCTTAGTTCATGAAATACTTATGTAAAATAGATAGTTTGGGAAATTATGTGAGAAAGGATTGTATTTTGCTGCATTATTGTTTATTTCATGCTTATGTGAGTTCTCATTTAATTCGGTGCATCACATTTTTATCTCTCTTAGTAACCCTATACCCCTTATCTATCCCTTTTACAATTAGAAGTATTAGTTTAGGTGATCTACCAAGAGGAAGTTGGTCTTGTCTAGTTATTAAACCTCACTATAAGATACCCATAGTTTGAGGATGCTCCAACATTTGTGGTTGGGAGTGTGGGAGATTGAAGAACTCTCCCACATAGGTGAAATTCCATGAGACAACATTTCCTTATTACCAATCAATATGAAACCCTCAGGTTGCTTAACATACACTTATTCCTCCAAGATCCCATTGAGGAAAGTTGACTTAACATCCATCTAGGTATATCTCGAAGCTTTTCAAATTTTCATAGGTAATAAATAGTCTAATAGCCTCTAACCTTGATATTGGAACAAAGGTTTCCTCAATTTCCACTCCTAATTGAGCATATCCCTTGGATACTAGTCTATAATTTTTTCTATTAACTTCTCCATTCTTCTTCAACTTGATTTCAAACACCCATTTTGTACCAATCATATTTTTGTCTTTAGGCCAAGGTACTAACTCCCAAGTCTCATTTTTATTAATTTTATTTAACTAATCATTCATGGAATCTATTCAAAACCTATCTTCACCTATATTCTACATAGATTTTATGTTCTAATTTATATAGTAAGTTAGTATTCTCTTGATTAACATAACTCACAATTATTCTTCTTGTTTATATACCTACACTCTTATTGCCAATTATTTGAGATTTATTATGTTCATTTTAAATATAACTTGAAGGACCTTTTGATTCCTTTCTCTCCTAAATTTATTCTTCATCCTCATCTATCTCTATTGCTCCTTCATAATTATATCATTAAGAGTATGATTTCTTTGTCTCACCAAGCTTTACATTTATGTTTTCCACTATCTTTTGCAACCTCTTATTATACCATATGTAGGTAGAAATAACTAATATATATCCGAAGAAAATACCTTCATCAAACCTTGAGTAAAAATTTCCTAAGTTCTCCTCATTTCTCTTGATATAACACTTACTTATAAACACCTTAAAATGTTCAACACTAACAAGTCTATCATTCCATAATTCATATGGAGTCTGCTCACCATTGATTCTAATATATCCTCTATTCAAGGTGTAAACTACAATACCCATAGTTTTTCTCTAGTAACCATCAAATAGCTTTAATCATTTAACATGGTCCATGTCATTTATTGAAATATTCTATTATTTTTTTTAACTACCTCATTATATTGAGGTGTTTTAGCAATTGACAATTGTATTCTTATTCCATTTACATCACATAACTCATCAAACTCATTTAACCAAAACTCTCCTCATTTTTTATACCTATGGAACTTGATCTTAAATTTCATCTCATTTTCAACCTAAGCCTTGAAACTTTTGAACTTATGTAGATATTTTGACTTTTCTTTCAAAAATGTTCACCAAGCCATTCTTGTGAAGTCATCTATAAGAAACATGAATTAGATGTCACCTTGAATACTTTTAATCCTTATAGGACCACATAGATTAGTATGAGTTAGTTATAAAGGTTTAGTAGTAGATTATTCTTTATACATGAATCTCCTCCTCTTCTGCTTACTGTATTGACATGTCTTACAAAGAACATCTAAAAGTTTGGAAATTTTGGGCATGTTCTTTATGGATCCCTTAAAGATGATCTTAACTAGATTTTCAAAGTTCAAATGATCTAACCTCCTATTACATAGCAAAATTTCATCTACCTTTCTCATAAAACACTTCTCTTTTGTGATGTCATTCAATACATATAGATTTTTATTAGTTCTCTTGGATTTGGAAATCAACCTACCTAATTTTTCTCTTCTTATCTCACATACATTGTCATGAAAAGTTAGGGTATGTACTTGGATGAAAATTTTACTTACAGTCAACAAGTTTTATTTCAGTCCATCTAGACACAATACATTTTCTATCTTGGTCTTCCCATTATCCAAGTTCAAGGTATCTTTGCTAACTATATTAACAATTCTGTTATCTCCAAACCTCATTGATCCTATGGAATTATTATTCAAAGTGATGAATTTTATCTTATCTCCTATCATGTGAATTTAATATCAACCATATATTTACAATTTCAAATATTCATTCTATGTATGAGAGGTAGTTTCAACTATCATAGATTCTTCTCCTCTAGATTCCTTCTTCTCATTCAAGTTACACATAGGGTCTACTTTCTTGATCCATTATTTATTATCATGACTACATATATTATTAACTTGATTTGTATTCCTCATATGTGTTATCTTAAAATATCTTGCAATATGTCCTCTTTGGTTTTTGTTATAACACAAGATTCTACTTATCTATCTATAGTCAATAACTCTATGTCCAAATTGACCACAAGAGAAATAATAACCATTGATAAATCAACATATTTTTACTATCTAACCTTATTTATATTTTTATTATAATTGGATGATACACCACTACCTTTTATATCCTTTGACCAAACAAAACCCTTCAAGGATTGTTGATGATTGAATTCAAACTTGACCATTTTTTCATGTCTTTATTATACCAACATTATCACTCCTTGATAGATCATTGACTTTTGGAAACTAACTCTCATTAAACTCATTTATTTCCTTTTTGAAACTAGACTTGTCTTATAATGAGAGGAACTTTTAATATCTAAAATATTGTTAAGATTTCTAGTACTCTCTTCAAGTTTGTGATATGTCTTCGTCTTGATTTCATCTTACTCTACTTATTCCTCTAAAGACATTAATTTCATTATTAACTGAGTGTATTATTTGAAATGATTATTTTATTTTTTTAAAACATTAAGAAGATGTTTAAATGACTATGTATAGATCTTCATTGCAATCATAATAAACACTTTCATTATCACAATCCATAGCTGTGCTCCAAAGATCTCCCTTAGACTATTAGGATTGCACAAAGAACCTTGATCTGATAAAAATTATTGGAAGCATAACCACTATGTTGGGGGGGGGGGTGAATCAATTTAAATTTTTTTATTTAAATTCCACTTATAATTCATTAATCATTCAAATTAACATAGAGATATAATATTGCATAATCAACCATTCATATGAGCATGAACTGGGGACATAACTTAAGAATAAAAGAGATACATGGGAAACCCTCATGGGGAATATAACCTATTAAAAAATATATTTTAATATATTCCTAAAATAAATGTATCAATAGTTATTGAGGTACCAACCCCATAAGGAGAACTAACCCCTCACTAGTCAAGCACAAACTCAATTAACCCTTTAACAACAACCAACATGAAAGGAGGCACCGACCCCCTAAGTAACTAATAAAAAACTTAGTCACCTATAACCTATGATCACCTTTGGCACATATTCATTTCTAAACTGATGATTATCACCTTATTTTCCTCTTTATACTCTTTTATCTTTCTCAAACAACCTTTAGGCCTCTTCACTCAACTAGCCCTCTTCTAGGTAGATTTAGATATAATGACCTTTCTAATCATCTATAAAATTAATGATATAAATCCATAACATATTAAACACACCTATATTATTTTATTTAAATCCTCTACTTAGTTTCCAAAATTATATTTCATTTGCTTATTCTCTCATAATTTTAACTAGGCTAATTAGGCCTTTTAGACCTTTTTGTACTTGATTCTTTCTTTCACCAACATTGGTTGGACAAAAAAAATTACATGATTGAATAACCACTATAATATATCAATAAAAATGTTTAATAATTTAAAACAACCACCACATAGGTTTGTAACCACTCATATGGACCAAAACCCACCATTAGGCCTAAAGGAGACCTAATGCAATTAGGCCTTCTCAAAGCACACGTTTCACCTTGTCCATCTTGGAACATATTGATAATAAAAAAATGGATGAAACACATAAAAAAATTAAATTACACAAATTATAATCTCACCTTAGGTTACCAACACCATTTATCTCGTTTCACTTCTTAAACAATACCATTAGGCCTACTCACAATTAGGCCTTCTCACCGCTAGAAAGTCTATTTTGAATATCTAAATTATATAATAAATTTTTCAAAAAAACCATATATATATATATATATATATATATATATATATATATATATATATATATATAACCTAAATGACCAAATATCATAACCATGTTAATTATATTTCACCAAATAGGTCAAAAGACCTCAAAATGATCAATTCCATATGCTCACTCAGAACTGTAAACATGCCTCAACAACCCATCTAGAACCTTTAACTTTTTAAACATTAATATAAATTTATAATGAATAAAAATACATTAAAATTAACCTATGAGGCATATATAAAAATTTAATATAGATTATATTATTCAAATATATGCATAATGACTCAAGAACATCAATCTTACACAAAAAATTGCTTGTAGCTCCAAACCACAATCATGGAAACAATGACTTAGAAAACTTGTAGATTCACTTTCATGAAATTTAAATATGTTTATATGATGATTAATAATAATTATAATATATTTAAATAAATATATTACAAGGTTCAATACCAATATTAGTCTTACATACCAATCTCATATCTTCACCCTACACAGATCTCACTGTGTTAGATAGGTCACTTTGAGAGAAACATTCTACTTGTATATAAGATTATAAAAATATTATATTTAAATGGGATATGTGTTACATGTATTGAGTAAAAACTATTTAATGTTATCCATTCCAAATCCACCGTAACACAACCCTAATCTCATTTCCACTTCTGCCTATTTTTATCACTATCTTCCTCACTAGGCCTTTTTAGTGATAAGCTAACTTCTAGGACTAGTTTAGAATTTTTAAGTCTATAAAATTATCATAAAATTACATGGATACAAACTAAAAGTCTCATACATAATCCTCCAATCATTTTCATTCTTTGACCTAGTCAAAACTCCATGTTACATCAACAATCCAAGAAATAATGGGTTTCATGTAGCTTCCACTCACTCTTCTAATAGACCAATGAAAATTGAAGGAAATTGGAATATTCATATACATGTTAAAATCAAAAAAATAGGTCATACAAACCATTTTGAGCCATTTAAAATAGTATATTCCATATTGGTTCATAGTTAGGGTTTTAAGGCATTAAAAACTAGTTTTCATTCTTAACAATCATTCATAAAGGATTTCCCCTCAACTCCAAAACCAATGCTGGGAAATTTTAACTAGGAACATTAACCAAATACCATGAAATTATTAAGATCTCATGAAAATATTTCATTTTCCAATGAGCATAATTAAATCCTTCTCAAGTCTATAATACCTCAATTTGTGCACACAAAAAATCTCAAAATCACATTTCATACTTTCTCCTTTATTCCATGGCCTCATAATTAGTAAATAAACTTAATAAATCCTATCACACTTATTAAAATTATCTAATGAGATCTATCACCTTGGAATCTAAACTTGACCCCTCATTAGGCCATACCAGGTCTCTTTGCACATTAGGCCTTGAAATTTAAGTCATACTTAGACCTTGGACACACTTTGAAACATATTTCACTAATCTTAACACCTCATATTCATGTCATAAAACCTCATATGATGATCACACACTAGTATTATTCTTTTCAAAATCCTCAAACTATTCTCCTCATCATGCTTCCAAGCCTATGCCTTCTCACTAGGTCTCTCAATTACATGTCTTATGAACGTAACCATAAAATGAAATAAATTACACTTTCATGACATTAATGAAAATTAAAATGATTACATTATAACACATTATCAAAAAAAAAAATTGGATCACACTCTGTAAAAAAATACTCAACACACATAACTATAAGTTTATGAGATATAAACTAAAGATGTTTCCCCTATCTCCATGCATATCTTCTTAGAAAGACACAACTATTCTTGGAGATAATGAGAATTATCAGTTACAAATAAGTAATTGTATTATTGAATGATTTATAGGGGTAATAATTACACTGAATTATTATCTTAGGTGTTCAAAAGTTACCTTTGGAAGCAGTTTGGTCAATATGTCTGCAATCTGATCATGTAGAAACATATTCAAGTTTGACACTTTGTTCACTTACATGCTCTCTTAGCAAAAATTTTCTAAAATAAATGTGTTTGGTTATTGAGTGTGTGTAATTTTTCTTTGAGATTCATATAACACTTTTATTATTATAATAAATAGGGCTAGTACCATCATACTTACCTTGTAGTCTTTTATGGTCTGTCTCATTCATAGGACCTAAGTGCAACATGAAGTCACTGAAATGTAATTAACCTCACAAGTGGAAAAATATATGTATGGTTTTATTTTTTATTATCCATGAAACTAGGCACCCACATAGGAAGAAGTATCCTTCATTGGAACTCTTCTTATCATCTATACTTACTTCCTAATAGGCATCTGTGTAGGCTATCAAGTTAAACTCCTCACTTATTAGATACCACAATCCATGCTCCATAGTCATATTGAGATACTTGAGTATAATTTTGAATGCTTTTAGATTATTCTCCTTTTGATCTACTTGAAACCTGCCCACAATACCTACTACTTACATGATGTCAGGTCTAGAGACAGTGGTGTATAATAAACTTCCAATCATTAACCTATATGACATCTTATTGACCTTTAAAGAGCCATCTTCCTTTATCAACATACATCATATGATCATGGGTGTATTTACTACCTTGAAATTTATATATTAGGATTACAAATAAATTTATTCAAACATTAGTCCATAAATCCAAGAGAAATGCATAGAGAACTAACTAACTAAGCCTATCTATTCAAGGGGAATTTACAAATGATAATGAAGAAAAAAATGAAAGAAAGCATACTAGTTACCTTCACAAATTTTTTCCATCATAAAAGAGTGGCTCAAAGAAATGTTCTCCCCTGATCAATCATCCTTTTCTTTGTCAACAATGGTCACAAAACTCCTGAATGGTATAAAGAACACTTCTAAAAAGCTAAACTCAATATGTAAAATCACTAAATTATTCTATGAATGTAGCTTGAAACTAATATCAATGGTAAAATGCAAAGGATTTTGGAGATAATTAAACATAATAACTTTACACAAATTAAGCTTAAAATGATGTTCATGGTCTCTCTATTCAAATATTTCTGAGATTGATCAGGTTCAACCATGACCATCCATCTCAAGATTGAGATGTGTGGTCATGGATTAATTGAACTATGTAATTAAAATACATAATTATCCTCATCATGACTTTGGAATAAGGGACATTAATGAGGTAAGGGAAGTAATAAAGAGGCATGAGAGACCCATAATCTTGATATTTTATGTACTTATAGCTTGATGGATGCCACCCATTAGATGACATCACCTAATGATGCAAATAATAGAAATCAATTTCCAAAAAGAAATATTCAAAAACTCTAATGGAAAATCCACTTAAGATATTGATTTAGATTAATTATACTTAAACAAGGTTAATCAACATTTGTTTAATTATTTGGAAATTGGCCCTTAATTAATCAAAATGGTCAGAAAGCCATATTATTGAGTTGTAATTTGACTCAGGAAGAATTGGAAGGTAAAGTTAGATACATTGAAACCGTATTCCCATTTAAGCTTTTTAAAACACAAAATAAAAAAGTTACATGATATGTACTAGTGAATTAGAAGAAAAGAGTGACCCAGAGTAAAAAAAAAGGTAAAATCTTCATTTTGACTCGAAATGAATTGATCAAAGTTAGCTGGCCCATAAATGTCATTACCCCATTTAGGGATACATTGATTTAAATTATAATTATTAAATGAAAATTTTGAACTACTTATTGAATTTTATGGATTTTGACCTTAAATGTGCATTTGAGGGAAATTTGAGTAAGATTGATAATTTCAACATAAATGGTGTTAGGAATTAGATGTCTACATTTTAACCCTATTTGAGAAGGTGTAGCAATAATTCAAGTGAATCAATGTCTTTTCAAAGAAAAGATTTGTCAAGAATAAATTGGAATAGACCCATGATTCCCTCTCAAGAGGACATACTAGGATGGAATAAAAGGATGGACTCTCAAAAAGAGAGAGAAAGTGAGAGATTAACCCATGGAATAGATCACATCTAGATGAGCTAATGCTTACGCATGTGATTGCCATCAATGATCAAAATATAATTAGAGGTGTAATAGGCCCCAGAGATGGGGGAGTGAGAAAGATACAATCCATAAATGTAAGGGACACACTTTAAACATACCCAATTTGAGATTATAAGCTGCATGCTTATGACATTAATCAATCCCAAGACAAGTTTCACACTAAAATATTACCATCATAAGATTTAATTTGGAGATCTCAAAATTAGAGGAAAAGGGAGAACATTCTACTTCAAGAAGGGAATCACCACTAAAATAAGGTCTCCAAAGAGAATATAATAACAAGTACTCTAGTAGAGTAATTATGGTCATGATAAAATAGGTTTACCCCAGTAGGGCTAATTTTGATCATTGATAAAGAATAAATAATTATTTGCCCTTGTATACCTAATTTTATTCAAATGTGGGTCATATGGTGGGCCCTAACATGGGTAATTGGCAAGCAAAATAGCTCAAAGATATAACCCAAAACATAGGTTAAAGAAAGCAGGTACAAATATAAATGTGATGGTGTAATGGCTTAGAAATACATATAAAACCAAGCATATGAGAATGTAAAAAGTGATGAAAGAGACGAAAATAAGAATGAAAGATATCTAAATTGACCTCAATATAAATTGAGTGTTGCTTACATAGTTCTATGGACTCATGTTCCAACATGAACTTCAAGCTAATGTAGTTCACCCATGTTTGGGAGAGAATGGAATGAGGAATGATGAAAAATAACCAAGAATTGATTAGACTGATAATGTATGCAAAGAGATGCATGTCTAAGCATGGATTTGAATGCTAAAATGCATAACACCTAGATGCTTGATTCTATATCATGAGCCTAGATTATGTAAAGTATTATTGAGAACTATTCATTCGAGTGATGTTAATGTTAAGACCTGAGAACAAAGTGCTTGATATAGAATAATAAATTAGGAATCATAAGTATGAATAACTCATAATGACATAATATTCCAATTACAGTGAGCTGGTTCAAATGTGAATACCTATAACTAAGGATAAAGGTAAAATAATGACCAAAACTAGAGTTATAGCTATTTACATTTAAACAAAAAAGCAAAGATAAAGAAAAAGAAAAAATGACATCCTAAAAACATGAGATCAAGATATGAATAATGAAGATCAAGATGTACTTGGAAAATAAAACAAAGAAGCAAGACCAAATGGGAAAATAAAATACCAAAAAACAAACAACAATAAAATAAACACACACAAAATGTTTTTGAGTTCTGAATGTTTTCTGAATGTTTTTGGAATTTTCTAAGTATCACAACTTGATTGAGGATTAAGAGATATAGAATGGTCCAACTCATGAAATGGTGAAAGCATACCAACTTGAAATTCTCACAATACAGTGAGAGCATATGATAAGAGGGACTGAGTTGACCTTGACATGAATCAAGCATGGCTTATATAACCCCAAAACAATCCCAAGTCATAGTAATTATGCCCACACAAAAGGTGATGAAAAATTTAGTAGGTCACAAAAAGTTCACAAACAAAGGTGAAAGACAAGACAAATGATAATAATAATGACCAAATGATGTGTCAATGCATGATAAAAATGAATTATACCTAATTTTCCCATAGGTAGTTATAATTGGGAAACAATGTCATAATATTGATTTGCCCAAAGGTAGTTGTAATCAGGAGTACCAAAACAATATTGATTTTCCCATAGGTGGTTTTAATTAGTGATACCAAATAAGATAATAAAAGAAAGATAACTTGCCAAATAAATGTCACACTACTTCCATAGACTATCATTCAACACAGAATTTAAAAACTCTTAAAACCATATTAAAATCTCACGTAGAAAGTGTAGGATGAACCAAATGAACCAAGATAAAAATGGGATGAGATAGGATGACTAAGAATAGGCTTTAGTCAATATAAAAGAAAAGGAATAAGAACATTATTGAAAGATAATTGGCTATAGTGGTAACAAATTTACCCCCAAGTAATGATTGGCTTAAATTACTCATAAAATGATGAGAGCGTAGGCTTAGGTTGCTCAAAAAATGGTGATAGTGTTGGCTTAGGTTCCTCACAAATAAATGAGATCATTCAAACATAATAATTTCTTGAAAAATGGCAAGAGCATGGGAAAGGTGTGAATGAGTTAACCTCAATAAAAATTGGACACTACCTACATAGTCCCAAAGGACCTCAATTCAATGTATTTCAAACAACATGGTTCATGGATCATAATGATATAATAATTCCTAAAAGGGGTCTATAGGGTTACCCCAAGAGATGAGGTATGGTAGTGGTAAACTTGTTAATGGTAAATGAAAAATGGTTATGTTGTTCTTGTTGACATGGAGATACATGTCCTAGTCAATATGTGAGACAAAAAAATTGATCAGTTATAAAGTTACTACCCAAATCCCTTTCAATATATTTGCTCTATCAAGAACTTATTGTCAATCTAGATCTCAATAATCTATTCATGATCTTCACTGATCACTGAATCTTCTTCCTTCAAACATCAAAATAAGACAACTTCATAGACTCTATAAAGGAAAGTGTTGTTAGTGATAAATGATATAAGTGGGTAATAAATGGGTGGGTGATAATGGAATATATAATGAATGGGAAACAAATGAAGATCAAGACTATTAGTCACATGTAATGTTATTGGTGATAGATTCAACATAATTTTTATTTTGGTGGGGTCAAAGACCTTTGAATATATGCTGGATAGGACCACTAGATTATTTTGTTGCTTGATCTTGAGAGTAGCTACCATCTAGTTATACTATAGACTGGAATCTATTTTGATTTGATATTGAATAATATCTTCAGTAAATAGTGAAGGATTTTTGTGCTCAGCTATTGGTGCCTCGATAAGGTTTTCACCAATGAATTTATTCTAATCATTCTATAGCACCTTCAAGAAGGCTTCATGAAGAGATGCTAACATTTGAATTTGATTGTCTTCTAGCACCTTTGAAAAAGTTTCACTAAAAGATGCTAAGTTTGATCTTTGTTTATCCCCTAATACCTTCAAAAAGGTTTCACAAGGAGAGTTTTCTTCTTATGAATGAATGTGGATTTGGTCCTCATGATATTCTACAAATGGTATGTCACCATGGATGTAATTCAACAAAGTGTGATTTTGTTAGTCCCAATCGATGTTTGTGGGAGATGGAATGTTAATATAATGGCTATGTTTGGTGGTAATAATGGGATGCTTAAAGGTAGCACAATCCTCATAAAATATATTAAAATAACATGTGTTGATGCTAAATTAATCATCCTCTGAAGCCATAAAGGGATAAAAAATGTATTCAAATTTATTTGCAAGGTAATTGTAACCAATGTTGTAATAACAATGACTATAATCTATTTATGAATCTGATTCCAAAATAAGGGACTTTGAATCCAATGTCACAACTAATGTTGATTTTTTTTAATGCTAAATTAGATGTTAGTTTAGAAAAAAAACCTGACTCTAATTTTGATTCTTTATATGATGTGGTTGTTTTGATAATGTTCTATTGAATTCTAAATGTTTGACAAGTAATGGTTTGTGATGGCATAATGGGCTCAATAAAAACTGATTCATCTTTGAAGGGTTAAATATAGACTAACTTATCTAAGTGAATCTCCTCAAAGAGAGAAAACTGATCAATGGACATCTTGGAAAAATCATGTCTATCAAAGTGAGACTCCTTAATGAGTGGGAAAATATCAAGAGACAACTCTACATAGATTGGCTTATAAAGGAGATGAGGCTCTTTAAAAATAGGTAAAATATGATTTGGAAACATATAATAGGTTGACTTGTTACAAATGGATGTTTCAACAATAAATTTTTTGTTTTGGTTAATAACTGGTTACAAAAAATAAATTTTGAACACATTTTGATGCTCATAAGATGGCTCTTGAAGAGGTAATGGTTCTTGTTTTGGCTCAAAGATCAACACAAAATTTCTAAAGTGGGGAACATTTAGTTTAATAGGATCAATGGTTTGTGGTTCAATAATAGACTCTAAAAAAATTAGAATATTGAAGAAGGGATCAAACACAGCTAGTTCATCAAATGGAGGTTCTTCAATAATATGTTCATCAAAAAATGGTGATGATATAAAAATGGTAACAACTACATGCTTCTTAGTTTGGTTGTTTTTACAAACCAAAGGAGTTCCTAAAATGGTAATGACTAGATGCTTCTTAGTTTGGTTGCTATTGGAAACCAAATAATGAGGTCCTAAAATGGTAATGACTAAATGCTTCTTAATTTTGTTACTTGTGAAAACCAAAGGAGGTCCTAAAATTCTAATGATTGGATGATTCTTAATTTGGTTTCTTGTGCAAACCAAAGGAAGAGGTCCTAATATGGTAATCACTAGATGATCTTTAATTTTGTTGATTGTGCAAACCAAAGGAGGAGGTCCTAAAATGGTAATGACTAGACCTCCTTCTTTGGTTTGTTGTAGATTAGGATTACAAAGAAAGCTATTCAAACATTAGTCTATAAATCCAAGACAAATGCATAGAGAACTAACTAACTAAACCTATGTATTCAAGGGGAATTTCAAATGATAATGAAGAAAAAAATGAATGAAAGCATACTAGTTACCTTCCTAGATGGATTCCATCATCCAGGAGTGTCTCAAAAATGTGTTCTTCACTGATCAAGCATCCTTATCTTTGTCATGAATGGTGGAAAAACTTCTTTATGGTCTCAAGAACACTTCTCAAAAACTAGACTCAAGATGTGAAATCACTAAATTATCCTATGAATGTATCTTAAAACTAAAATCAATGGTCAAATGAAAAGGATTGTGGAGACAATTCAACATAATAAAATTGCATATATTAGGCTTAAAAATGATGTTGATGGCCTATTTATTTATATATTTGTAAGATTGATCAAGATCAACGATGACTGCCCGTCTTAAGATTGAGGTGTGTGATTATGGATTAATTGAAGTATGCAATTAAAATCCATAATTATCTTCATCATGACTTTAGAATAAGGGACATTAATGAGGCATGGGAGATAATAAACAGACATGGGAGACCCATAATCTTGATATTTTATGCACTTAAGGCATGATGGATGCCACTCCATAGATGACATCACCAGATGATATAGATAATAGAAATCAATTTCTAAAAAGAAATATTTAGCAACTTTGATGGAAAATTCACTTAATATCTTGATTTGGATTAATTAACCTTAAACAAGGTTAATCAACATTTGTGTAATTATTTGGAAATTGGCCCTTAATTAATCAAAATGGTTAAAAAGTCATATTATTGAGTTGTAATATAACTCAGGAAGAATCGGAAGTTGACATTAGATATGCTTAAACCATATTCCCATTTAGGATGTTTCCAACACAAAATAATAAAGGTACATGATGTGTACCAATGAATTAGAAGAAAAGAGAGATCTAGAGCACAAGAAGGTAAAATCATCATTTTGACTCAAAATTAATTGATCAAAGTTATCTAGCCCATAAATTGCATTACCCCATTTAGGGATAATTTGACCTAAATTGGCACTTGTAAATGACAAGTTCAAACCATTTAGGGTGTTTTATGGATTTTGACCTAAAATGTGCATTTGATTGCAATTTGAGTAAGATTGATATTTTCAACATAAATGGTGTTAGGAATTGGATGCCTACATTTTCCCCTTTTTTGAGAAGGCATTGGGAGACATTCAAGTGAAGCAATGTCTTTTCAAAGAAAAGAGTTGTGAAAAATAAATTGTAATAGACCCATGATGCCACATCGAGATGACTTTTTAAGATTTAAGATGAGGATGGACTCTCAAAAAGAGAGATAAAGTGAGAGATTATCCCATTATATAGATCACATCCAGACAACCCAATGCTTTCATAAGTGATTACCATCAATGATCAAAATATAACAAGTGGTATAATAGGCCCCAATATATCTGGGGAATGGGAAAGATACAATCCATAAATTTAAGGGACACACTTTAAATGTACCCAATTTGAGAGTATAAGCTATGTGCTTATAACATTGATCAATCATAAGACAAGTTACACATTAAAATATTTCCATCATGGGCTTTAGTGTGGAGAGCTTGGAATTAGAGGAAAAGAGAGAATGTTCTGATTCAGTAAGGGAAGCACCACTAGAATGGGGTCTCCAAAGAGAAGATAATAAGAAGTGCCCCAGTAGAACAAATTTTATCCTAATAAAATAGTGTTGTCCTATTAGGGAGAGTTTTGATCATTGATAAAGAATAAATAATGATTTTCCCTCATAGAGCTAATTTGATTATAATGTGGCTCAGATGATGTGCCATAGTGTGGGTAATTGGCAAAATAGCTCAAGGATATAACCCAAAAGATAGGTTAAAGAAAGCAAGTACAAACATACATGTGATGGTGTAATGGCTTAAAAATCCATATAAAACCCAACATATGAGAATGTATAGAGTGACAAGAGATATGAAAAGAATAATGAAAGATAGCTAAGTTGACCTCAATATAAATTGAGTACTACCTATAGAGTTCCATGGACTTATGTTCCAACATGAACTTTAGGTCAATGTAGTACACCCATGTTTGGGAGAGATTGGAATGAAGAATGACAAAAACTAACCAAGAATTGATTAGACTCACAATGCATGTAAAGAGATGCATGTCTAAGCATAGATTCAAGTGCTAAAGTGCATGATACCTAGATGCCTAATTCCATATCACGAGCCTAGATTATGCAAAGTGTTCTTGAAAAATATTCATCGAATTGATCTTGACATTAAGAATTTGATACCTGAGCACAAATTTATTCCTATAGCAGAAGAATTAGGCATCATAAGTATGAATAACTTAAAATGACATAATATTCCAATTGTGAAAAACTAGTTCAAAAGTGAATTCCTATAACTAAGGATAATGCTAAAATAATGACCAAAAATAGATCTACAACTATTTACATTTAAATGAAAAAGCAAAGAAAAAGAAAAAGAAAAAAAAAGACATATTAACAACATTAGATCAAGATTGAAATAATCGAGATCTATGTCGACCATCAAGATGTACTTGGAAAATAAAATAAAGAAGAAAGACAAAACAAGAAAACAAAAGACTAACATAAAAATATTCAAATAAACACACATAAAAGGTTTTTGAGTTTTTGAATGTTTTATGTATGTTTTTGGAATTTTCTAAGTATCTCAACTTGATTGAGGATTAAGAGATAGAGAATGGTCTAGCTCATGAAATAATGAGACCACACCAACTAAAGATTCTCACAATATGGTGAGAGTGTATGATATGATGGACTAATTTGACCTTCACATGAATATATCATGGCCTATATAACCCCAAAATAATCCTAAGTTAGTAATTCTTCCCACACAAAAGGTGATTAAAAACTAACTAGGTCACAACAAGTTGACAAACAAAGGTGAACAATAAGACAAATGATAATAGTAATGACTAGATGATGCAGTAAAGCATGATGAAAAGTTATTATACAAAATTTTCCCATAGGTAGTCATAATTAGGAAATAAATTCATAATACTAATTTAACCAAAGGTGTTTATAATCAGGGGTACCAGAATAATATTGATTTTCCCATAGGTGGTTATAATTAGTGATACCAAATAAGATAATAAAAGAAAGATAACTTGCTAGATCAAATGTCACACTACTTCCATAGACTATCATTCACCATGAGATTCAAAAACTATTGAAACTAGATTATAATCTCCCCATAGAAAATGCAAGATGAAGCAAAGGAAACAAGATTAAAAATGGGATTGGTAATATGACTAAAACCAAGCCTTGGTCAATAGTAAAGAAATGGTATAATGAAATGATTATAAGAAAATTGGCTACAGTAGAAATAAATTTTCCCCCAAGTAATGATTGGATTAAATTTATCATAACATGGTGAGAGCATTCAAACTCAATAATTACTCACAAAATGATGAGAGCATGAGAAAGGGGTGATCGAGCTAACCTCAATAAAAATTGAGTGCTTCCTACATAATCTTGAAGGACCTCAAGTTACTATGGTTCAAACATCATGGTTCATGGATTACAATGGTATAATAATTCCTAAAAAGTGTCTGTAGTGTTTCCCCCAAGAGATGAGGCATGGATACTGTTCAATTGGTAATTGGGAAAGTGAAAAATGGTCCTACTACTCTTGTTGATAGGAAGATGCACGTCCTAGTCAATATGTGAGACAACATAAATGATTATTTATATAAGTTGTTATACAACACCCTTTTAGAACAACTACTCTATTAAGACCTTGCTACTGATCTTGATCTCAATAATGTGTTCATGATCTTCATTGGCAATCGATTATTTACCCTACAAACATTGAGACAAGATAACTTTGTAGCCTCTAAAAAGGAAAGTGTTCCCAGTGATAAATGATATAAGTTGGTAATAAATGGGTGGGTGATAATATAATGTATAATGAATGGGAAATAAATGAAGATTAGGATTTTTAGTCACATGCAATGTTGTTGATGCTAGATTCAACATAATTTTGGTTTTGGTGGGGTCAAAGACCTTTAAAGATGTTCTCGATAGAACCACCATATTGTTATATTACTAGATCTTGAGAGTAGCTACCATCTAATTAGACTATAGATTAGAATCTATTTTGATTTGATCTTGAATAATATCTTTAGTAAATAGTGAATTACTTTTGTTTTCATTAATTGGTGCTCCAATGAGGTTTTCACCAATGAATTTGTTCTGATCATCCCATAGTGCCTTTGACTTTGATTATCTTCTAGTGCCTTCGAAAAGGTTTCACTAAATGATGCTGAGTTTGATCTTTCCCTATCCCCTAACACCTCTAAAAATGTTTCACTAGGAGTTTGTTCTTCTTTTGAATGAATGTGGTCTTAGTCCCCCTAACATTATATATATGGTATGTATCCATGGATGTAGTTCATCAAATTGTGATTTTATCGGTCCCAATTGACATTTGTGGGAGGTAGAATGTCAATATAATGGCTATGTTGGGTGGAAATAATGGGATGGTTAAAGGTAGCACAATCCTCCTATAAGATACTAGGAGAACTTGTGTCAATGTTGAAGCAATCATCCTCAAAAATCATAGAAGGATCTCAAATATATTTAAATTGATCCACAAAGCAATTGTAACCAATGTTGTAACAACCAATACTCTAATCCATTTCTAAATCTGATTCCAAAGCAAGGGACTCTGAATCCAATATCACAACTAATGTTGATTCTATTTTTGATGCTAAATCAAATTTTGGTTCAAAAATGGAACTTGACTCTAATATTGATTCTTCATTTGATATGGTTATTTTGATAATGTTCTATTAAATATTGAATTTTTGAAAAGTAATGGCCTGTGATGACATAATAGGATCAATAAAAAATGATTCATCTTGGAAGGTTTCAACATAGAATAGCTCATCCAAGTGAATGCCCTCAAAGAGAGGGAACCACTCAAGGGCTGTCTCAACAAAATCATGTCTACCAAATTAAGAATCCTTAATGAGTGGGAAAAGATCAAGAGGCAACTCTATCAAGATTGGCTTGTCAAGAAGATGAGGCTCTTTAAAAATAGGTAACATATGAATAGGTAACTTATCATAGGATAAATCATCATAAACGGGTGTTTCAAAAATAAAATATATTTTTTGGTTCACAACTAGTTTCAAAATATCAATTTTGAACACATTTTGATCCTCATAAGATGGCTCTTAAAAAGGTAATAGTTTAGGTTTAGGCTCAAAGATCAACACATAATTTCTAAAGTGGGAAACATTTGGTTTAGTAGAAATAATGTTTTTTAGTTCAATAATTGACTCTTCAAAAATTATACTATTCAATAAGGGATCAAACACAACTAGTTCATCAAATAGAGGTTCTTTAACAATAGGTTCATTAAAAACTAGTGATGGGCTAAGAATGGTAATGACTAGCTGCTTCTTTGTTTGGTTGCCTATGAAAATTAAAGGAGGAGGTCCTAAAATGGTAATTATTAGATGCTTATTATTTTGGTTTCTCATTCGAACCAAAGGAGGAGGTCATAAAATGGTAACGATTGGATGTTTCTTAGTTTCGTTGCTCATGTGAACCAAAAGAGGAGGTCCTATAATGGTAATGACTAGACACTTCTTAGTCTAGTTGCTTATGCAAATTGAAGGAGAAGGTCCTAAAATGGTTATCCCAACACATTATGGAGTTTCATTACTCACACAAGATAAAGCATCCAAGTCTTCATGATAAACCAAATCATTCTAATCATGAGTTAGAACATAAGTTGTATCTTGACTATCTTCCCATGACTAATTTTTGTGAAGTGGATAGAAATATGTCTCACAAACCATATTGTCACCATAAGGATCTTGAATAAAGTCATAAAGTCATTGTGTGTGGTCATTCTATCATAAGTTGGATTATCTATGACTTCACTATAAGTGTAACTAGACATATATGCATTTAATGAAGAAAGCTCCAAAAACAAAAAGGCTTAGAGTTATGCAAACTCTAAAAAGTATTGTCCAAAAGACAAAAGGTTCAGCCTTGGTCGAAAGGGTCGAGCTATATCTCCAAAATGGTTTGTGCTAAGATTTAGCATAAAATAGCCTAACATCAAATGTCTAACATCAAAGTCTTTTGGAGAAAGGTTGTCTTCTCCCAAATAAAAGCACAAAAAATGATGATGATAGGAGTTTAAACAAACAAACAATCAATAGTCTTCAAAATTAGGTAACCATTTAACTAAAGTTATGAAACTCAAAATAAAAATATCTACGTACCAACCCCATGAATTTAGGTATAAATAAAAATCAATCAATGTTTGGATCTAAACTTGACAAGGTTAATTGAAAACACAATGTTGAAGACTAGGATTGGACCAAACAAACTAGACAAGAACGGATAGTATGAAGGTAAATAAATAAGGTCCAAATAGTATACAGGACATGGTTTGAAATAAATGGTTTTTATTACAACGGTAAACATGTCTTGAATCAAATTGACTAGATTAATGGTGTAAGCATACTTGAATGATGTGATCTATGTTATGTTTAAAAAGACTTAAAGGATCAAAATGGTTTGGCATGATTTGGGTATCATAACGCTACCCTCCTCAACATGAATGCATTGTTTTGATATGGATTATGAAAAAATAAACAAGTTCTAGTCTCAAAACATACCAAGCAAAAAAATGACCAAAATACACTAAGTATAATCTTAAAAATCCTAGAAAGGGTATGCCAATGTGGGGTTGACTAAACTAGCATGTTTTCAAATATTTCTAAGGGGACCAATTGCAAAATTACATTCATGTCAAATGATGCAAAATAAAAGCATAGAAATTGGGTGTCCATCGCACTTGGCTTATTGTAAAAAGGTCTTGTCTTTTTTTCAACCTCTACATCCTATTGTTTGCTCAGTGTAGTGAGATATCCAAAGTGTAGATACATCCCATGTGCAACTCAAAAGGTGTGAATGAAGTCAATGTTAGGAGATGAAACCCTTAGTCAAATATTCCCTAAATAAATCATGGGAGGTAATGAGGTCCCCCTCACAATCCAAGTTTTCATGAAATTAAAAAAACATAAAATAGAAAGACTTAAAGGTCATGTCAAGGTCACCTAATACTATTGTGAGTTTTTAGGGAGCGATTTAAACAAATTTATTTATATGCCTTGGACTAAGATTTTTATAATAGGAATGAAACTTTTGATTCCAAAGGTTGCTTAAAAGGGACAAGTAGAACAACATAGATGTGGCATCCCTCTCTTTACCAAACAAACTAGATTAAACAACTAAATAAATACAAAAATCTTGGAAAGGTGAGTTCATTTTTAAGCACCAAGTTGAAAGGTTGGGTGGTGTTCTTTTGACCCCTTGGTCTTAAGTTATAACTTTGAAAGCCTAACTTATCAAAAAATTAAATTAAGCGCCTAAACATTTCATTAAGCACCCAAAAAAAATATTTCTAATTCATTTTGAAAGCATGCCAAAGATGTCTTAATAGCATGTTTTAATAAATTCCAAGTCCACTAGTTACTTGTCTACCCTTAAGGCATCACCCCAAAAGAAAATATGTTCGATTAGAAACATCCAAATATATTTTCAAAATTTTGTGAAAAATATATGAAATTTGAAGCTAAACTAATTTTAAATTCTAAAAAATTGGAAGAAAACTTATGGTTTTAAAAACAAAATCATGAAAATGGAGTCTAGATGACCCCAAACCAAGCATTTTAAAATAGCCTCTTAACTCTTGGGTCTATGTTTTGATATTGACCATTGACACTTGTACATTAATAAAGATGGTTATACTTGATTGTCAATAGCTAAAAAAGATTGTTGATGGTTTGCTTAACCATCGACAGTTCCTCTTACCATTGATGGTTACGTTTGTAAACCCATGAAGATAAAAGATAGAAAAATGAGGTTAGAACAACATGCAGGAAGAATTTTAAGCATCCAAATTGAAAATTTTAAGTTACCTCTTGCTCTCTTTGATATGTGTGATACGTTAATTCCACCAAGCATGGCAAAATATGGAGATGATTACATAACATGATTAGTAAAACATTTATCCATAAACCTAAGAGAAATACATAGAGAACTAACTAACTAAGCCTATCTATTCAAGAGGAATTTGAAAATGATAATGAAGAAACAAATGAAAGAAATAATACTAGTTACCTTCCGAAATGGATTCAATCAGCCAAGAGTGGCTCAAAAATGTGTTATCCCTTGGTCAATCATGCTTGTTTTTGTTAACAATGGTGGTAAAACTCCTCCATGGTCTCAAGAACACTTCTCAAAAACTATACTCAAGATGTGAAATCACTAAATTATCATATGAATGTAGTTGCAACTAAAATCAATGGTAAAATGCAAAGGATTGTGAAGACAATTCAACATAATAACTTTTAACAAATCAATCATTAAAATGATGTTCATGACCTCTCTATTTATATATTTATGAGATTTATTAGGATCAACCATGACCATCCATCTCAAGATTGAGATGTGTGGTCATGGATTAATTGAATTATGTAATTAAAATCCATAATTATCCTCATCATGAATTTGGAAGAAGGGATATTAATGAGGCATGGAAGGTAATAAAGAGGCATAGGAGACCAATAATCTTGATATTTTATGCACTTATGGCTTGATGGATGCCACCCCATAGTTGACATCAAATGATGATGTAGAAAATAGAAATCAATTTCCAAAAAGAAATATTCAACAACTCTGATGGAAAATCCACTTAATATCTTGATTTTGATTAATTATCCTTAGACAAGGTTAATCAACATTTATGCAATTATTAAGAAATTGGCCCTCAATTAATCAAAATGATCAGAAAGTCATATTATTGAGTCATAATTTGACTAGGGAAGAATTGGAAGGTGACATTAGATGCATTGGAATCATATTCCCATTTAGGATGTTTCCAATTAAAAAAAAACAAAGTTATATGATGTGTACCAATAAATTAGAAGAAAAGAGTGATCCATAGCACAAAAAGGCAAAATCATCATTTTGACTCGAAATGAATTGATCAAAGTTAGCTGGCCCTTAAATTGCATTGCCCGATTTAGGGATACTTTAACCTAAATTGGCACTTGTAAATGACAAGTTCAAACCATTTAGCATGTTTTATGGATTTTGACCTAAAATGTGTATTTGAGTGAAATTTGAGTAAGATTGATAATTTCAACACAAATGGTGTTAGGAATTAGATGTCTACACAATATTCCATCTCAAACTTATTTAACATATTTATTATTTACTTATCTTGTGAGATGAGTATACCTCTTTTAGATTGAGTGATTTGAAACCTGTTATGCCTATTTTTCATGCCCCTCAATTTTTCCAAAATCAATAATTTCTATCATAAATATGACCTAGTCATGAAATTTAAAATTATGTCTTGAACATGGTCAATGAATAATATATTTAGTTGCATTTTTTTTATTTAATTATAATGATTAGATGATGAATTCATTTTTATATTTCAAATTAGTTTTGAAAATCATGGTGGATAAGTGAATAAAATGTGCAGATTGTGATCAATTATCTAGATTTTTCAGTCAAAACAAGTTTTGAGATAGTATTTTTAGTTATGAATAAACTTTTAGATTTTGATAGTTTGAACAAGTTTATAATGATTATTTGATTTTTGTGGATGATGTGATTATTGATGTAGAATAGATAATGATGATATATGGATGAGTATTGCATTTTGAAAGTCACTATATTTGAAAATAAATGCATCTCTTTATTGAAATGTTATGATGAAGATATAGATCATATTCAATGATCCTTTTTATTTACTTATTGTAGTATAATGGAAATTCTAAACATTGGTGGCATAAGTTGATTTGATAATTATTTTTAAAGTCCCAAGTTATATATTGCATAGTCTAAGGTGCTATCTATTCTATGTAATTATTTGTGACTTATTCAATACTTAACTTGCCTATTTCAAGGAGGTTGAATTTAATTGAAAGGTTTATCAATAATGCATATGACTTGTTATGAATTCAGATCAACATGACATAAGATGTTGAGTTGGAAAATGATAGTTGACTGATGGACATCGTGGCATGGCATAAATTGGCATAAACATTTAATTCAAAGTTATATTCCTGAACCTTAAATATTTTCCAAGGATTTGGTCGTATGTGTAGTTAAGACCAAGTGGACATGTCTCAAAATTTGGAAGTTAGAATGAAGTTATTAGGAAGAATTAGTAACAACTAAGTTTGGTTGTTCTAGTAATAGGGTTAGAAAAGTTGTAAATGTGTCCTTGGTAAACATAATGGGATTTGAGCACATTTCCATGTTGTTTATGTTGGAAAGTGGTGGAGATAAGTAGGGTGATTGTCTTGTTTTATTTTCATTTTTTAAAGCTTAGACATGGAAGCAGAGCTCTGTTAGCTAGATTCTTGAAGTTATAGAGGAGGAATTTTGAAATTTTCAAATAGAAAAGTTTCAAAGGTGCATTTTTAGGTATGATTCCTACAATTTTGGATAAGTTTTGAAAGTTATCTATGGTGATTTTGAATGAAGTTTTTATTTATATGCAGGAAATCATCCTTTAGTTGCATGAGTAGAATAAATTATGGGTCTACATGACATTCGTAAAAGCTCTGAGTTAATTTTGAATGGTTTTTCATAATGAAATATGGGCTCCAAATAAAATGATTTTATAAAATAGTCTACATGTGCTCCAAAACTTTGAATCTATGAATGAATATTGATTATAGTGACTTTTAGTTTTTGAAGTATTTTGGGTCTTTGAAAGATTAGAGAGTTATTTGGTTTAAAGCCTAATTTTTGAAATATAAGGAGTATGGATTTTAATATGCAATTTTAGTGATTTATGGGTTTTATTTATTTCAAATGTCTATTTAAAATTATACATGAAATAGGTTATGGTACATACATTTTCATTTTTTTGACATAGAGTCACCTGCATATCATGGAATAAGTCTGTCAGAATTGAAACAAGGCATGTTTTTCTAGGCTCTATGAAAAAATTCTATATTTGATGGTTCTTAAATTTTTTGAAATAGCTTTGCATGATGGTTTTATAAGTTGATAGACTTTCTTGTTGGTATAAGATATTTGATGATTTCAAAATGTCTTTGAAAAGGTTTCTATGTGTTTGTTCTAGATATTAGATCATAGGGTTTTGCATTTTTTCATAGGCTTTACTTTTTAGAAAGGATTTTGAGGTTCCATTATATGTATATTTGGAGGATTTGATCAATTACTATGCATGCATGTCATCTTTAGTTTCAAAATGAAGTTTTAATGCATAAAAATTGAGTTGCATCAAGATTTTGTTGTCAAGAAATTTTTGGTTATTTTAGAGAAGCATAAACTTTGGTTTCTATTGAGCTAGTTCCTATTTGTTTGATAAGAAAGTAATATGTTGATTATGTACAAAAATATTTAATGGTTAGTCACCCATTATGCAAATATAAAATCACCAATACACACACACACACACACACACACACACACACACACACACACACACACACACACACACACGTGTGTGTGTGTGTGTGTGTGTGTGTGTGTGTGTGTGTGTGTGTGTGTGTGTGTGTGTGTGTGTGTGTGTGTGTGTGTGTGTGTGTGTGTGTGTGTGTGTGTCTGTATAGTATGAAGTTATGAGTTTACTTTCCAATCTTTTTTTGCAAGTGCGTTTTTAAGTTTTAGATTTAAAAATGAGATTTCTATTAAAATTATATCTTAGTATTGAATTTTTTTATCTTTATCTTGAAATTGGACATTGAAATCATGGTTCCTTAATGAGCCTGGTCACTTCTCATTTGAAATTAATGTGAAGATTATATTTTGGCACAATAATGTTGGTTTTAGACATCATTTGGGGATTTCATTTTAGGAATATAATGCTGGAAATCTTGTGTCATCAATTTTGGATTTGTTTAGTTTTGAGTTAACTTGATAGAGGCTAGAATTTAATTAAATACATATTATAATGTTTTGAATAAAATTATGATATTATTATTTGGTGGATTTAAAGGTAATTGGATGAAGATAATATAGTCTAGTTTATGTTACAATTCAATATTTTGTTAAAAGATGACTGTGTATAGATATCAGTTTTGTTTTCTTTTGGATAAGCATTTGTTGAATTTCAATCATAAATTTTGATATATTTTAGATTTTTTCATAACTTCCAAGTGGCACCAGCCTGAGTAATCTAGGAGTGATGATGAAAAGGTTTGAGGAAATAATTTTGGTAGTAATATTAATCAGCCTAATCCTAATATAAACTTTCCTAGAGGTAGTTTTCATACTAGAATATTTAGTCCCAGAGTCAATAGAGGGACTAGAATGTCCATACATTTCGATGCTTCAGATCTCAAATTATGGAATGTCTTGAATAACCTACCTTTCAATCTAGTCAATAGATTCCATAGAGGAAATAGAGGTTTTTATGATCATAGATTTAGAGGTAGAACTCCCTCACAAAGTATTTATTTCCAACATCTATAAAATAATCCACAACACCTACCCATTCAGTCTCTTGAAAGATTGCAGCCTGTCATTGAACCTAATCCTACCAACCGAGATACCCAATTTGATGGTAAATTTTCCTATGATAAAAACTATGTCAATTTTGCTCTTCCATTAAATTCCAATAAACCTTCATCTTCTCATAAGGAGCCTATTTTGGGAAGTAAGAGGATGGGTTTAGCATATTCACATAGTGAACCCATCACAGGATGTAGGAAATCGAGTTTGATAAATTTGTTTCAGCTAGTAGAAAGAGAACACTTGAAATTAATTCTTCCACTTCAAAAAAAAGATCAAAATGTTAGAATGATATTGATTCACCTATTGAAGTTAGAGCACTAAAATGAATCAAATTATAATTTGATGATGATGCAAGTGATTATTTGACAAAATTCATATAGTTACCTACAATAGAGATGGAGTAAATTGTTTGTCTTAATACACAAGATAAACCAATAATTAAAGTGCTTTCAGAATCATATGATTATTGGACCTCTAAGGGTTAAACTTTATTTTTTGTTGAACTTTTTCATGACATAAATTTTCACTTTCAACTAGATACTTTAACTTTAGATTTTGATAAATTTTTATGATAATATTTTAGAAATATAACATATTTAATATATATATATATATATATATATATATATATATATATATATATATATATATATATATATATATATATATGCTTAAGTTATTTTTGACATGCATTATGTTAATATAATCAAAATTTTATTAATATTTGACTTACCTATTTTACAGTTGATATATGTATTATATTATATTATTATTTGATGAGGGTCCCCATCTATTAAGATTAGTACTCAGTCTATATTTTAAAATGTGACAAATTAAGACTTTGAAAGTCAAGTCTTAATAAAATATTTACTTAACCAATAATTATTTAAAATTTATGAACTTATAAAAGTCAATTAGATAACATAAACTAATAAATAACTAAAGTTAGTTATAGCTTATTTTTTAGTTAATTTTGGGGTATAAAAGGAGATCAAAGACTCATTTGAAGAGAGACGATAATAGGTATTGACTACTTATACATTTTGTAAAGTCAATCATTCATCTCTCTTATTTTATCCAACTTTTTTTAGATAGTACAACTTTTATAGATGGATCTAATGGTACTTTATCTGATGGTTGATTAATTGCATAGACAACAAAGATATATCCATTTTTTTCATTATCATTTATGATAGATTATATGAATATTGTCAAGCTTAACATATTTTGATGATTGTTATTTTCAATCCTATGTGTAGATTCCAAGTGTTCAACCTGAATAATGATAAATACTTCATTATTTTATGATATTTCATTGATATATTTTGATTGTAAAATTGTCACTCAAGTTATTGTAAATAAAGATGTTTCTTTTTCTTAATAAAATCTTTCTTCTCTACTAAGACAACTCTCTTTTGAGACTGGCACACTTTATTGTACTTTATATTGACTCTAATTTTAATAGAGTTTTATCTTTCAAATTTTCTGAATTTAGTTTTTTTTTTCTTCTTAGTTTAATCTCCTATGTCATTTCTACTTTAGTTCTTAAATTATCTTCTTAGATTAGTACTTTGTTTTATTTCTTAGATTTAATAGTATAAATAGGTTGTTTCTTTAATTAATTATTTTCCATTGTTATTTATGTTGTAGTTTTAAGTTAGTATTAGTTATTAGTCAGAGATTAGAATCTACGTTCTTTTAGATTTCAATTTTCTATCTTAAATTTTCTTTTAGAATTATATTTGTTACTTGTTTATTTACTAGTTGTTTCTTAGATAATTAGATTAATTTGAGCTTAAGTTTAGTCTTTGATTAGTTTAATTGATCTTTAGTTCTTGGTCTTTTTATTATTGTATGTTGTTTCTTAGTTTAGACTTAGTTATTTTAGATGGTTTCTCGTCTTTTTCTTAGCTTAGTTTTTCTATGTTTATTTTATTTAGTTTGTTTGTTAACTATTGTTTGTTCTATTTCTTGAGTTTTCTTGGTTTGATATTTACTTTATTAAATACTTATTTATCTTATCTAACAACTATTTCACTATATTTTTGGTTTGTCTTTTGAGGTTAACTTGGAAAATATTACAGCAAGAAAAAATATGTTATTTGAATATGCATATATTTATTGAATCGAGTTTCTATTCTTCAAAAGATTATCTAATTCACAAGTTTTCTCTATCAGATAGAATATATTATATATATTTTATCTATACTAAGATATGATTTGATAAAATGGATTTCTGAATGTTATAATGGAATATGTTATATTTGATGACTTATTGGTTATTTCCTAGAACTTATAAAAAATCCCTCATGTCTTTAAGATCATAATTGAACCTTTAGAACCCCATGATTAGACTAGTATGATTCCACCTTAAAATTCATGATAGGTGAAAGGGTTGATTGGTTGATCATATATTTTCCATCATCAACAAATTTACCGACTCCACTAGGGAACATTCCTTCAAAAATCTATTTTTTTTTAAGTTTTGTTTTCTTTTTACTCATGATATTTAGAGGATAACAACCTTCTATTATTCAACTTAGAGTTGATATTAAGGATGATGAAATTGATATTACTTTTAATTTAACATGTTATGCATTGTATAATCATCCAAAAAATCATTATCAAATCATTCAAGTCATAAATCAAGAAGAAGAGATTAAAAAATTTGAGATTGATTGGTATTCAAATCTTACATGTGAAAATCAATGAGACATTCTGAATTTGAATAAAAGAATTATGGAAGATAGATATAGATTTTTGGCTACTAATCTTAGGTTTAGAACTCATTTTATTTTTGATTCTTTTGTTTTCCTTCTAAAACTATTGTCACAAATCTATAATTAAATCAAATAAACTAGATCCAAAATAATCAATCTATTCAGGTAGAAACTACTAAAAGTTCTAGTGGGAGAAAAATTAGAAGTTCAAGTAGAATAGAGAATACAAGATTTGATTCATGGGTTACAAAATAATAAGTAAAAATATGATCTCACTAATGGTGAATATGAAGAATAAATCCAAGAAAACTAGTAGATAGTTGTAACTCCATGGATTTATGCAAATCCAATTAATGTTGGAAACTATCTTGGTAAGTTACCTTCTCTTAAAGGTTTAAATATACCAAAATTTTATGGTGCTCTAAAATAATATTGGGAAGATAATTTATAATATTTTAGATTAGTTTGTGTCACTCTTAGAATAACAAGTGAAAACATCTTTTTAAGAGTTTTTGCCTAGACACTTGAAGGAAAAGCTTACCAAGCATTTATTAGTCTGCCTGCCAAAGTTATTGATATGTGCAAGGATATTGAAGATTGGATAGAGTTATCATTTAGAAATGATAGGATAATATTATGATATAGCTAATGACCTTTTGAATTTTTCCCTTGAAATAGGTGGGACAATTTATCATTTATTTGCTAGGTTTATTAAGCTACATCAAAAGATCCTACATGATCTTAGACCTTCTAAAATGTTAACTAAACATTATTTTTGTAATGATTTACATTTAAAATATAAAATGTCTGTAGGAGATATGGATATTATAGAATATAATAAAACTATAACATTATGTATTTAAAATGAAAAGAAGATTAAATGCATTGTATTTAAAGAAAGGTCTTCCACAGGCTTAAATTTAGATAACTCAAAAAATCTAAAAGCCATACAAAATCTAGGTAGTGAGATGCTCACTGTTAAAAGATAGCTAAATGATAAACCTTTTTAGTCTAATAGAAATAGTAAAGAATATAAAAATGATTATATTTATTATTACTGTAATGCTTGTGAACTAGATCATAATCTAGATACATGTCTTATTGTTCTTAAGTTTAATAAATTTCTTCATGGAAAAGATGAAATATCTAAATATCTAATGTATAATATAAACACTCTTGATGATCCATCTAAAAATGAGAATGATTATGTTGTGAATACTAGAAATAAGGATTATAGTTCCTCTCTAAATATTAAAATGGTAAATGATAAATTTTCTTTTGATGATAAAGGAAAAATGGTTCGTAATGTTTCAAATAATTCAAATGATAATATTGTATACAATATTCTTTTTTTGAATGGTTACAATAATAGTCAATATCATCATTATAAGTCTAAAAATTTTAAACAAATTAATGGTAAAACCTATAACATAATTGATTATTTTTCAACAATTAAATTTGGATTCTCTTTACTAAAGGCAGCTAGTCTTCTAGGGTAACTTGATAAGATTAATTGTAGGCTTACAAGAAAAAAAATAATGAACATATTTATGCTCAATGTTTTGACCCTCCTACTGATTACATTCCTAATTTTTATGTTATAGTTAAGATTGCTAATAAAACAATTCATAATTGTATCTTAGATACAGGTGCCTCAAAGAATACTATGCCTAGATCCGTTGTAGATTAATCAAGTATATCTTATGAAGTAGATACTAAGAAGTTTACTAGTTTTGATTCTAGACAAACTAAGAGTTATGATAAATTTTGTGACATATTCATTAAAATTTCACAAGATGAAATAATTAGCTACATGACTAATATCCAAGTGTTGGATATACCTAGTAATTATGCAATATTATTAGGAAGAGATTGGTCTAAGACAATTACGATTTTTATTGGGAAAGATATAGCATAGGTCCCTATTAACAATGAAATTATTTTCATAAAAAAATAATATCTTTTGGTACACCTATTGATTCCTCATATTTTTCTAATATTTATTACATTAAAACTAGAATTAGGACATATGAATTGTTGAATTTAGATGAACCAAAAAATCAACATGAAGAAATATTTCAAAAGGATTTTTTATGGACACTTTACTTTGATGGAGCTTGTTTTCAATAAGGTAATGGTGCTAAAATCTATCTAATTTCTAATATAGGTAGTTTTTTTTGTTATACCTTCAAATTATCTTTTGAAAATACTAATAATACAACAAAATTTGAAGCATTATGTTTGGAATTAGAAAAAGACATAGAAATGAACATTAATTAGTTAAAAGTCTTTAGGGATTAAGATTTAGTTGTTATACAAGTTCCTAAGATTTATAAGACTAGTCAAACTTGTCTACATTGTTACACACAAAAAGTTTGGTCATTATTTGAATATTTTGAGACTTTTAACATCATGTATATTCTTAAACAATTTAATATTAGAGGTAATAAACTTATTGTTTATGAAACCAATATAAATCTAGATGAGAATAAACTTACTACAAACTTATTTTTTGATAAAAATATTTGTCTTCAGATTCCTAATTTAACTAATAGTTGGCATGTGTTTAGTTGTGATAAACATATAGATTCTTTCATTAATGGTAATTATTTTGATCATGATGATTATGTGCTAAATTATAGATATTGTTTACAATTAATTACTAAAAAATTAGATGTTGGTTTGGTGAGTTTAGACTCTATGTTCACACCTAATGATCAGCGTAAAGTCTTTAGAATGGAAGAAACATCAAGGAGAATCATAGGTGAGACCAATCTTATAAATTTAAGTACTACAAAAGATATATATATATATATATATATATATATATATATATATATATATATATATATATATATATATATATATATATATAGGAATTCATGTTACTACTAATCAAAAGATTAAATTTATTAAAATTTTTAAGGAATTCATTGATATTTTTACCTGGTCATATAAGTATCTTAAAAGTTATGATACTAAAATTATTAAACATGATATACCTATTAGGAATGTTATCAAAATTATTAGGCAAAAAATATGAAGAGTCAACCCTTTGTTAGAAGACACCATTAACAAAGAGCTAGATAAGATAATTGATGTTGGTGTCATTTCCCTATAATATACTCAAAATGAGTATTTAATCTAGTTTTAGTTATAAATAAAAATTGTGACATTATATTATGTGTTGATATTAGAGATCTAAATAAAGCTAGTGTTAAAGACAATTTTCCTCTACCAAGCATAGATCAGATTTTGTATTGGATTGAAAGATCAAAAATGATATCTTTATTGGATGGATTTTCTAGTTATAATCATATTTTTAAAAATCCTAAAGATAGACATAAGACAAATTTTACTACTCATAAAGGTACTTTCACTTATAATAGAATTCTTTTTAGATTAATGAATGTAGGAGCTACTTTTCAAAGATCTATGCATGTTAATTTTGATGATCTAACTGACATTGTTATTCATGTTTATTTATAAGATTTCACCATTAATTCTAAAACTTAAAAAAAGCATTTAGACCATCTTTGTGAATTTTTCACAAGGTATAGAAAATTTGGCATTTCTTTAAATCCAAAGAAATCAATTTTTGGTGTTATCGAGGGTAAGTTGTTAGGACATATTATTTAAAAATATGGTACATAATAAGGTAAGTATACCATTATTAGATACATAATATGATTAAATAGAAATATTGGTCTTGAAGACTAATCTCATAGTCTTGTATCTCACTATCTCATCTGAACTAGAATATGATTATGAACATGTATTATAGGTCTTGAAGAACATATCTAAGAACTTGGATTCATACCTAATCCATGATAACACATCACTAATCACCTTCTCACTTGTACCTAATTTTCTCACTATTTACACCATTAGGATTTTTAATGATAGGTCAACTTCTATGACTAGTTTAGCATACTTAAGGGATACAACCTACTCATAAACTACCATGGACATAAGATACAAGTCTCACTATTAACCCTTCATCAATATTAAACCTTCATAAATATTCAATATTATTTCTAATATGAACATGTATTATAGGTCTTGAATAACATCTCTAAGAACTTATATTCATACCTAATCCATGATAACACATCCCTAATCACCTTCTCACTTCTTCTTGATTTTCTTACTATTTACACCATTAAGATTTTTAGCAATAGGTTAACTTGTATGACTAGTTTATCATACCTACATGATATAAACTACTTATAAAATACCATGGACATAAGATATAAGTATTAATATTTGAACTTCATCCATTTATCAATATTGACTTAGTAAACTCTGACCACTGTAATAAATCTTCAAGAAATAAGGCCTTTCCTATAAGGTCTACTCACTCACCTCATCAACTAATCACACATGGATATGCTTGAGATATTTGGATTCATGATCCAATCACTTAACTAGCCATTCCAAACCATTCTGAGCATTTTAGAATAATATCTTTCATATTGAGTCATTGTTAGGATTTTAGATATGGTTACCATTATTTTTGGTGATAACAATTATTCAAAAATGATTGTGCCTTATTTATAAAAATAATTCCTTGAGATATTATCTAATACCCTTACCCATATTTCCTAAACATATCATGCTCCCATGCAAAGGTGACATGTGCCAATGAACACTTGAAAGTTCTCAATTTGAGAACCCTCCATTATATCTACCCAAGAGACCTTAAATGACTTTTTATTACCTTAACCTTTAAAGTTTGACCTAAAATTTTGTCAACATATTTGAAATAAAATGAAATACCCATAAAATTCTCTTTTTTCCATGCTTATCTTTTTGAAATATGAAACTCATAACTCATTTGGCCATATTCTCTCTCTTTACCTGCTTGGACCTTGACCTGTAAACCACATTAAGTCTTGAAACTAACATACAATCCTCTTTTAATGTTATCTCCACCTCATATACATTCTCAAGAAACCTATATCATGATCAAACACTATTTTACATCCTTCATAGACTATGACAACTCTTCATGAAACATCATTAAGTCAATCTAAATCTAGAGGTGGTCTAGTTTCATACCATGTATATAGGTCCTACCCCTATAGGTTCACCTTAAGACTCACCTGAGTGCTAAATTTCATCATATGCATACTCAATCAACTCTATCTAGATGGGTATGTCTCTAGTCATCCATCTTTCTAGGCCATCATGCTCTGATGCAAAACTTAGGAGCTTTGGTTGAAAGATAATTCAAGAAATAAGAATAACACAATTGCAATAATGCTATCTATGAGAAGAGATGTTTTATTGATCAAAATTTCAAATTTAAACATATGCCTATATCTGATAAGAGATGTATAATTGTCTTTTTGAGATAAATCTATTTTTATACATACTTTTAAGGAAAGAGGAGGATGTGAAAGGTCACCAATATTGAGGGAGATGAAGTGGTTTGACTTCCATGATTTACAACATTACAAAATTTAAGAAATTACTATTTTTAGAAACTTATTATTTTTTAGACTGCACTATTAAAATTGACATTTAAGACACTTTCATTCATATTTTAGGAGTCAAAAACCATCAGGTATATAGTATTAACTTTCTAATGGTTCAAACGGGGAGTCAAATGGATCTATGGTGCAAAAGTTATGGCTCTCAAAAGTTATGGCACCATTTACGGTAGAACCACCACTCGAATTTTTGCCTAAAATGTTACTCAGATCATGCTCCTTCATGAAAAAAACTAGGCATCTTATACATAAGCCTTCCCAAGTCTCTTCCTAGGTTCAAACACTTAAAAAATTTGATAACTAATCTTGAAACACTCTCGGATGCTTCTACATCTTGTTCACATGAATTTTATGTTTCTAAATCAATGTCATACCTCTCAAGGATGTAATAAAACAAAAACATTATTTAATTAAATTATGAATAACCTTTGACATCAATGATAATTTTAATGTCAAACTTCAACATCATAAATAGTGCTGAACACACTGAGAAAGGGGTGGGCATACCATTGGTCCTTTGGAATATTTTTGTTCATTTTCCCCAATTGATATCAATCTAACCAAATCCTAAAAATATTCCCCTAAGTGTTTCCTCCTATTTTGAAAACTCCTCTAGTCATTTTCCACCTTCATTATCCCTTTACCTAACCTAAACCCATTTTTGGAAGTTTACATGACTATGTTGTCACATCAACCCTGTATTGTTATTTATAATAGATTATTAAGAACTAAGTAAGTCACGGCTGACATAGTCAATTATCTATTTAATTTCTTATCTATTTGAATATTGGGTCAACTGGGTCAACCTTATCGACCAAAACTTTTAGAAGGGTTTAGGGTTAGATCCACCTATATAAACACATCCATTTCACCATTATTAAAGATACATATGGATTTAATTATTCATTTACACTTATTTATAATATGCTCTTCCACCATTATACTTTAAGAGTCTTAGCTAGGGTTTCTACTTGGATAAAAATCTAGTCTTGTGGAAAAGTATTGGATGCTTTAGCCTTTCTTAGTGATCCTTATAAACCATAACAACCTCTAGGGAATTACCTTTGGCTAAGGAAGATATTGATTCTTAATAGATTCATCTTCTAGGTAAGTATCTCTAAATTTGTTCCTCTCTTTAGTAGATAGAACTAACATAAGTAAGGGATTTTTAATATATTGCTCTCTCCATGGATTAGGGTTTTACCTATACATAGATTAAATAATATTCTCTTATGCATGTTTAATTTTATGTTTAATAACCCCCATGTTGTGCCTCAAGCTTTGGTTAGAACTAGATTAGATTTTTCTTTAATTTTTATTAGTTTAGTGAATAAGAAAATATAAGACCTAGTTAGAGTTATTTTATAATTTTGGTTGACATGAGGCTTTGGAACCATCTCTAATCATATTATTGTTATAAGATTTCCTTTTATAGGGTCTAGCAGATTTATATTAGACACGACCTCAATTATATAATGTATCCCAAATCAGAAGTGTAAGTATGATATATTTTCTCTGAGCTAGGATTTATTTATCAATCTATTGCATTTCCGATTGCATACATTATTTAGCCATGAATTTATGTTATTAGATGGATGAAATGACATTGATAAGTTACATATTGATATTTTGTAACTAGATGCCTTGATATGTTTCTTACCTGGATGGTATAATACTTATGTGTGTTGTTTATAAGTCTATTTATTAATTGGTAATAAATTAGATAATTTCATATTCCTTACATTACATTCAATGGACTAAATGTATGTATTTTATATTTTTGTATATAATATGTTTTATATCTATTAATAACGAATATTCAATTTGAATCTTTTATTTTTAATATTATTTTATAATTAACCAAATCTCATATTTATGACCTTAAATGAGTAGTGTGACATATTCTACTAGATTAATTAACATCATCGGTGCAAGATGAGATTTAATCTGATTGAATGGTGTGTATGAAATTGACTGATCCTAAAGATTAATAACTATTTAAAAACTTTGTCCAAAGTAATATTTATAGTTAAATATTCTTATTTCATGTGTTTGATATAGTTTACATGTTTGCACGATATCATGTTAGAATGGATTTCTTTATAGTATACATTATGTATTAATTATCTTACATCACATGAGTTATAGTTTGTCACTCTAGCTTTTTGCCCCATCATTATCTACCATCCATGAAGTGAGAGTCATTCCCTTATTGGGAAATAGTTTGGGGAGGGTGTGTTAGGTCAATGGTCCATGGTTGATGTAGATAATCAGTAGATAATGACCTCCCTCTATGTAGTAGTAATAAACTAGAGACTACACTTAAGATTACCAAAGGATACTTGATTTCATTGAGACTCATACTCCTTGGAGATTATTATTATTATTATTATTATTATTATTATTATTATTATTATTATTATTATTATTATTATTTAATACAGTATTATTACTAACATTTTACTATTTATTCATTTGTACATTTACAATAATGGTTAAAATATTATATCAAAAGTTATAATATTATTTTTATGAAATAAATATAATTTTTTTAATTCAACATTGTTCATATTTTGATATATCATTATCATGGTGATCATTAACTAAATGGATTAACTATAGAACTTTTAAAAGTTAATTAAAATAATACATTTAGTTAAATATGACTTAGTTAATTTTTTTAAAATTAAATATGTTAGATGAATATGTTCAATAATTTTTTTTAAATTACTCTATTCTGGTAAAACCCAATGGGTTGTTACACATGTGGCATGCATGTGCACTCATTCTTAAAGTAAGATATTTTAAAAAAGTTACAAGTTTCAATAGTTTAAAATTTTAGAATAACATCAGTGTCAATTTAATACAATATGTGGGGCATGATACTCATTCATGTTCAAGTTATTACGTGGAATTTTTCAATTCACAAATTCAAAAAAGTTTCAAAAGTTTCAATGTTACAAAGTTTCAAATAAAATATATCTCTATCTACAGTGGTATGATTAGTCTTCATTTTACAAGTGGGACACATTAGAGTCTAATGATTCTCAATTTATATGGTTTCACTTTTTCAAGATGTAGTGAGCCATAGTTTATGGTTCCACCCCTTCAATTACTTTACAATGTACTCTACATAGTCAAATGAGAGTTGGAGCAAACAATATTTCCAACTCAAAAACATTCAAAGGTTTTAAAATTGATACTTTATCTCTCTCAATTCACCATAGGTTCAACATTTATCCCAATTCCTCAACAAAAAGACTAATACTTATCCAATTTCATGTTATAATGAAGATAGATTACATACTCTTTCAGGTGTATACTTTTCTTGTACTCTTTGAAAATTTGGACTTCCATTCTGAAAATATGGATAATAACTACTTTAAGTGGCATTTTTGTAGACTCACATCAAGGCATCTTGCACAATCAAGTTCCACATCAAAATATGAAGTGTGTATACATGCTCACGATTAAATTTGCTTTAATATGGTAGTTTCACTTTGTTTAATCACTATAATAAAGTGGATCAAAATGCAGTCAAAAAAATATAATCATTAATTATTTGATAATATTTATTCTTGAAATATTTACCTTACATACATTTTACTAAATTATAATCTATAATAGAGCCTTCACTATCTTTAGAACACATAAAATATCATAGACACATCACCATTTCAATCCCATTCATTCTTAGACAACCTATATGAAAATGTCATGCCATTTTTATTAGTCTTTATCTATCTATGACAAAATCATATTTGTTTAGACAAGGCCACACTGTGACCTTTAACACTAGCGTGACCTTGTCCCTTATGATCCAACAATAACTTTTTCAAATTAAAATATGTTAATGAAAAATGTTCCATCAACTAACCAACCTTTTTGCATATTGTAAAGGTTAAGTTAGAATCATACTAAATTAATGATAATATTCTAAAGGTCTGAATACAATCTTAAAGACATGAGATGTTTTTAAAATATTTTAGAAAATAATAAATAGGCTATTGGGTATAACATATTCCATTATAATTAGGAAATATTCTTATAAAATAATGAATCACTTCAATTATGAATATGTAATCAATCCTATCCAATAAAGAGAACCTATGAATAAGACAATATCTTGAAGGAAAGAAATCTAATTCATTAATAAAATATATTTTCAAAATAATATCTTTCTTTGTTGTTATAACTTTTGAGTAAAAGCCAAGACAATACACAAAAAAATACATGGATAAAATGATGATAAAAAAATAAATCAGTTTATGAGCATATCTTTAATAATCAATAATCACAAACATAACCCAACAATCAAAATAAAAAGAAGAAAAAAAATAACATCAAACAACTAAGCAATAAATAATAAACCAATTAAGAAAACCAAAATAATTAAACCTAAAAAAAATCTAAAACTAAAACAAAACTAATCTTATACTAACTAAACTAAGAAACTTAGCTAACCTAAGAAACCTAATTCAATAGAAGAAGTCAGAAATAAATAGTAAAATTAAAATAAATAATTAATTAAAACTCAACTAAATAGAAAATAAATTAGATCAATTAAAAACTAAGATAAATCAGATTTAAACTAAATTTGATGTCAAAGTCAAAATAAAATACAATATAAAAAGAACAAGCGAGTCTCAAAAAAGAAAGTCATCTTAGAAAAATAGATCATTTTATTTGAGAAATAAATGTCCTTACAAATTATCTTTAAAAGATAACTTTTATAATCAATTAGATGAACAATATATGACAAACAATGAACTTTATATCATTATTTAGGTTAAATACTCTAATATTATGCAAAGAACTACAAGAACTAATCATTTAAAGATGTTAAACTTGACAACTTTAGATAATCTATTATACATGATAATATAAAACTATATATACCTACATTACCTAAGCAATATACTCAATCATCAAAGAAAGTATCATTTATCTAACTATTAAAGTCATGCTACATTAGGGAAATTTCATAAAAGAAAGAGATAAATGATTGACTTTAAAATCTATAAGTCTCCAAAACATTTGTTATTCATCCT
>JARHVA010003615.1:1490000-1580000 GCA_037957365.1 Torreya grandis | reverse complement strand
TATCATCCCATAAGGCTTCAAAACTTTTAAGATGTGAATTTTGTTTATTTTGACAAACTAAATTTTTCATGATTGAAATTAGATTTTTATTTGCTGACTCAGCTTGAATATTACCATAAGGGTAATATTTAGATGAATGACTACAAATAATAAAATATTTTTCTATAAATTCTAAATTTTTTTTGAAATAAACTGATGACAATTATCCTATATGATTTTATAAAGAACTCCAAATATGATGAAAATCTAATTTTAAAAAAAGGACACTACTTCACTTATTACAAAAATTTTAAAGGTTTTAGGCTCAAGCCATTTAGTGAAAAAATCTATTACTATTAATATATATCTATGACTAGCTGATGAAAGATTATGTATATCTAAAATAAAATCAATACCCCATTTCATGAATGGTTTTTCAGGTATCATAGGATTTAAAGGCTTTGTAGGTAACTTACCTCTACCAATAAATAATTGGCATGGCATACAAGAATGAACTAATTTATAAGCTTCTTTAAATAATCTAGGCCAATGATAACCTAATCATAAAATGTTATAAGTAGTGGATTTTATAGCATAATATCCACCACAATTTTTTTCATTAAAACCTCTATTTTTTTTTTTTTTTAGTTTGGTCAAGTGTAAGGCACCTTAATAAAACACCATCTCTATTTTGATAAAACAATAAATTTTCTAATAAATAGAAATTTAAAGCTCTTAAGCATAAAGAACACTTTTATTTCTTATCAAAATTATTAAGACAAGCTTGATTTTGAAAATGAAATACTATATCATGATACCAATCATCTTCGAAAAGCATACAATCCTTTTCATTTATTTCAAGACAAAATTTGAAATTTAAAAAGAAGCAATAATTTTCATAGTTTTTATCTTAAAATTATCATCAACTAACAAAATTAAAATATTAATACTTGAAGAAGAATTTTTAGCTAAATTTTTTGACAAGTGATTACCTTTAATTATCTTTGTAGTTCTGAAAATGAGATCAAAATCTTGATTTCAAAATATCCACTTTGCAAGCCTTCCTTTAATGGTTGGTTATTTTAAAAGATAGGATAATATAGGTATGTTAAATCACACTATAACTTTTTTTAGATCAAAAACTAATGAAATTTGATTAATGAGGAAACTAATGAGAAAACAAATTTCTAAATAAGAGGGTACATAGTTTCAATATCTTTTAATACTTGACTCATATAACTAATTAGTTTTTCATCATTATTTTTAAATTCTTATGTAATAACATCTCCAATTTTTTTTAATGGCATTAACATAAAGAATGAGTGCTTTATTTAAATTTGGATTATCAAGTAATAGAGAACTTGGAAATGCATCCTTAATGTTATTAAATTATAAGTTCATAACTTCATCTCAAGTATAATATTTATCTTTCTTAAGTAATAATTGAAAAGGATTAGACTTATCGACAAAATCTGATATGAATTTTCTAACAAAATTAATTTTCTAAAAGAAAGACCATAAACTGGATTGATTTTTAGGATGAGGTAACTCCTTAATGGTTTTCATACATTTAAGATCTATGGAAATGTCATATTTAAAAATGATATGTCCTAATAATTTACCTTCAATAATACTAAAAATTGATATCTTTGGATTTAAAGAAATATCATACTTTTTACACTTTTTGAAAACTTCACAAAGATGATATAAATGATTTTTATGTCTTTTTGAATAAACAGTGAGATCATCAAGATAAACCTGAATAACAATGCCAATTAAGTTATCAAATGAAACATGCATATCTCTTTGAAAAGTATCTCTTGCATTCATTAAACCAAATGGAATTCTATTATAAGAAAAAGTTCTTTTACTAGTACTAAAAATTGTTTTACATCTATTTTCAAGATTTATAAAAATTTGATTCTGACTAGAAAATCCTTCTAATAATGACATCATTTTAGACCCTACAACTTGTTGTAAAATATGATCTATACTTTGTAGGAAAAAATTATCTTTAACATAAGCTTTGTTTAAATATCTAAAATTAACACATAATATAATATCACCATTTTCATTCTAACTAGTACTAAATTAACTACCCATTCAGAATACTTTTTAACAAAAATGACACTGACATCAATCATTTTATCTAGGTCTATATTAATGGTGTCCTCTAACAAAGTGTTAATTATTTATATTTATTTGTCTTATAGGTTTAATACTAGGTTTTATATGTATATCATGTTTAATAATATCAATATTATAACTTGTAAGACCTTTGTATGACCAATTGAACACATCAATGAAGTCTTTGAATAATTTATTTAATTTCACCTTTTCACTAGTAGTATATTGAAATCTTAAATACACATATTTAGGATCATTTTCCATGCCTAAATTTATAGGAATAGTTTCACCTATAATTCTCTTGAAAGGTTCTTATGTTTTAAAATTTTTGGACTAATCATTAATAGTAAACATAGACTCCAAACTTATTAAACTATCAGGTAATTTATTAGTATTTAGTTCCAAACAATCTCCATAATTTAATACACAATCATCATGATTAAAATAATTACCTTTAATAAATGAATCTATGTGTTCATCATAGTTAAAAATAGGCCAACTATCATTCAGATCTAGAATTTTATGTCAAAATCATTAAGAAAAAGAGAAGTTTGTGATTCGTTCACTTTCACTTAGAGTTGAGTTTGAAGCATAAAAAACAAGAGTATTAGATCTATTATTATATTCTCTATATATGTGAGTAATATTAAAAGCTTCAAAATGTTCTAGTAAAGACTGATTTTTTTGAATATAACAATGTAAATAAGTTTGGTTAATTTTGTAAACTTTTTGAACCCAATAACTAGTTCAGAATCTTCAAAACTTCTAAATGTTTGATATTAAACTCAATATATTTTTTCCAAACTTAAACATAATGCTTAAAATTCTACTATATTATTAGTGTTTTCAAATAATAATTTGTAATTATAATAGAATATCTTACTAGTAGGAAAGATTAAACAAATTTCAGCACCATCACCGAGTTGAGAACATGCTCCATCAAAATATAGTGACCATATAATATTTTTATCAAAGAATTCTTCTTACTAATTTTTTTGGTTCATCCAAATTCTTTAGCTCGTAATTTCTAATACCTATTTCAACATAGGCAAAAATTCAAGGAGTAGATGATTTTATAAGTGTACTAGACTAATCCTCCTTTTTTATGAAATAAATCTCATTACATACTAGAAATCATGTAATATATTTTCTAACGAAAGCACCTATCGATTTTGACCAATCTCTTCCTAATAAAATAACATAATTACTAAGAATGTCTAAAATTTAGATATTAGTCATACATCAAATTATTTCATTTTAAGAAATTTTAATGACTATATTTTGAAACTTATCACAACTTATAGTTTATCTTGAATCAAATCTAGTAAGCTTTTTGTTATCAGTTTCATAAGAAATGCCTTATTGAGATATAAAAAAGTTGGGCATTATATGCTTAAAATCTCATGTATCTAAAATACAATCATGGATTATCTTATTAGCAATTTTAATTGAAACATAAAAAAGAGGTATATAATATGTGGGAGGGTGATAAATTTGAACAAAAATAGATGTTTTTTCATTAATATCTTTTTCTTGTAAGTCTACATTATTTTTAGAGTTTGGATTCTTAACAACTTCATTAATTTTATCAAGTTGTCCTAGAAGGCTAACTACTTGTTATAATGAGAATTTAGCTTTAATTTTAGATAAATCATCAATTATATTATACACTTTACCATCATATTATCTAATCTAAGTATAATTCTTAAGATTATAACATTGGTATTGAGTATTGTTATAACTAGTTGATAAAGATATTTTGTAGAAGAATTATTTGAAGAATTACTTTGACTTACTTTACCTTTATCTTTAGAAGAAGAATCATTTTTCTTGACATTACTATTTTGAGAAAAATTGTAATCTTTTTTTCTAGTATTAACAACATAAGCACCATCATTTTTTGATGAATCATCAAGAGAACATATGTTTATATTATTTACTAGATCAATAGATATATTATCTTTCTCCTGAATAAACTTTTTAAATTTCTAACCAACAATACATGAACCTAGATCATGATCTAATTGACACACATTATAGTAATGAGCAACTTTTTTATTTTTACTTTTATTTTAAAAAAATGATTCTATTAGATAAATAAGGTTTATCATTTAATTATCTTTTAATAGTGCCCAATTCATTTCTTAGACTTCAAATGACTTTTAAATTTTTTACATTATCTGAATTTAGACCTATAAAATACCTATCTATAAACCTAATATGTTTAAGTTTATTTTCATACTCAATGCAAAATGTTACAATTTTATCATATTCTATAATGTCTCTATCCTTTAAGGTCATTTTAAACTTCAAAGGTAAATCACTACAAAGGTAATGTCTAGATAATTTCTTAAAAGATCTAATATTATGAGGGATATTTTGACATAACTTAGTAAATCTAGTAATGAAATGATATATGGTTTCACCTAGATCAAGAGAAAAAATTAAAATATCATTGACTACATCTAAATCTTCCTTAGTTTTCCCTAAAGATAATTCTAGCCAATCTTCAATATTTTTCCAAGTGCTGATAACTTTGGTAGACAAACTAATAAAAGATTGATAAGCTTCTTTTCAAGTCTATGAGAATAAATTAATAATAAAATATTTTCACTTCTTATACCAAGAGTAGCACAAACTAGCTTAAATGCATCTAAATGATCTTCAAAACATTCACTAGAAGCTCTATTTTTTTTTGTATATTTAATACTTTAAGGAAACATAGTTTACCTAAAAAATTTCCAATGTTAAGTGGATTTTTAAAAATACATGAATTTAAAGCTATTTGTTAAACTACTTTAGTGTCAAAACTGGCTTCATCTTCAGTGACATCATCTCGATCTCTAATATTTTGTAGACTTTGAATCATATTTTATATTATTTGATCTACTTAATCTTCCACTGAAAGTTTTAGTAGTGTCTTTTACTTGAATTGGTTAATTTTATTGAACCTGATTAGACTGATTCAATTACAAATTTTTATCTATAGGTTTATAGGTCATAACCAAATCATCAAATGAATGAGAATCAAAAATAAAATGAGTTATAGGTCTAGTATTAGTAGCTAAAATGTTTGCTCTATCTTCCTAGATTCATCTATTTATATCTAAAATGTTTTGTTGAGTTTCAGGAGTAATATTAGAGTACCAATTTATCTCAAATTTTATAATTTTTTCTTCATTTTTTATGACTTTTATGATATGCTGAAGATTATGTGGATGATGATATAGTGCATATTGAGTTAAATTAAAAGAAACATCAACTTTATCATCAAAAATATCAATTCTAGGATAGATAATAGAACGTCGTCCTCCAAGTACCATGAGCAAGAAGATAAATCTTTAAAAAAATAAGATTTCTAAAAGTTCCCAAGTGGAGTCCTCAAACTTGTTGATGATAAAAATTATTATATCAACGAATCAATCCTTTCACCTATTGTGAAGGTCAATTTGAAATCATAATAGTCTAATGGTAAGGTTCTAAAGGGTTGAGTATGATCTTAAAGATTCAAAGGTTTTTTTAATGTCATGGGAAAAAAAATGGGCTATTTTATATAATATATTCCACTATAATTCAAAAATATACTTATCAAATAATGAATCAGTTTAGTTATGAATGTGTAATCAATATTATTCGATAGTGAAAGCACATGAAAAAGACAATCTCTTGAAGTAAATAAATTTGATTTAGTAAAAAAATATATTCTGAAAATAATATCTTGATTTTCTATTATAACTTCTGAGTAAACACAAAGACAATAAACAAAGAAGTATAAAAATAAAATGAAGATAAGAAAATAGTTCAGTTTATAAGCATATCTTCAATAATAAAAAATCATAAACATATCTCAACAATCAAAATAAAAAGAAGCAAATCAATAAAATCAAACAACTAAGTAATAGATAACAAATTAATTAAATAAAAAATAAAAAATCTTTAAAAAAATCTAAAATTAAAATAAAACTAATATAATACTAACTAAATTAAGAAACTTAAGAAACCAAAGAAACCTAATCCAATAGAAAAAATTAGAAATAAATAGTAAAATTAATTTATTAATACTAAACTAAATACAAAATAAATTAGATCAATTGGAAACTAAGTTAAAATTAGTTTTAAACAAAATTAAAATTCAAAGTCAAAATAAAATACAATATAAACAAAACATGTGAGTCTGAAAAAAGAGTCATCAAAGCAAAATAGATCTTTTTATTTGATAAGCAAACATCCTTCTTACAAATTATTTTTAAAATATAACTTTTACAATCAATTAGACCAACAATATGTCATGAACAACAAATTTGTCATCATTATTCAGGTTGAATACTCAGAGTCTTCATATAGGACTACAAGAAGAAATCATCAAAATATATTAAACCTGACAACTTCAGATAATCTGTTATAAATGATAATATAAAACTCTATGTACCTACATTGCCCAAGCAATATACTTAACCATCAAATAAATTACCATTGGTCTATCTACAAAAGTCATGTTAGAGAAATTATATATAAGAGAGATAAATTATTGATTTTAAAATTTATAAGTATTCAATATTTGTATTGTTCCTCCTCTTCAAATGAATATTTGATCTCCTTTTATGCTTCCAAATTGGTTGAAAAATAAGTTGTAACTAACCTTAGTTAATTACTTCTTAACTTAAAATAATTGACTTTTAAAAGTTAATTAATATTGATAGTTATCAGTTAAGATTTATTTAAGAGATTAAAATTCATTAGAGATCAATTATTTGAAAATAAAGTGGGTATTTCATAATGGGTGGGGACCCTTTAATCAATTAATAATAACAAGAAATACATATTTCAATAAACAATAAGATAATTCAATGTAAAATGAGATTTTTATCTATATTAATATCATTATGAGTATAATCCAGAATACTTAGACACAATAAATATATATATATATATATATATATATATATATATATATTAAAGTCTGTTTCACTTCAAAAATATAACTAAATTATCCAAAATTCTTAAATGTACTATGTTTGATCAACTAAAAGTTTAACTCTAAAAAAAATGTATCTTTCTAATAATCAAGAATCATTAGAATTAGATAAAAATTTAATTACTGATTGTCCTTTTTCATTAAAGCATTCATTATACTCCATTTGAGTAGTAGGAAATTGAATCAATTTGGTTATTGAATCACTCTCAACATCATCTATTTCCAATTTAACTTGCTTAAAAAATTTGATTTCTATTGGAGTATCTAATTCATTTTGACCATGTGAATGTTTCTTGGAAGTGGTGGGATATATGAAAACAATGGGGTTTTTCCAAACTGAGCTTTTTTCATCTTGAAATAGGTATATTTTGGGGTGGTGTAGGCTCACTAGAACAAAATGGTAAATAAAGATTAACAAAATTATTTGCATGGACTATCTCATTGGCTTGTTGTGGTGGCTCATTAAAGTAATTTAGTCTTTCTTGATTAGGTGATTAAATAGGTAGTTTATGAGGATTATTTTATAGATGATGGGAATAAATACTATTATAATGGGATCTATATCTATGACCATGAAAAAAATGATTTCCCCTATGATTAGTAGGTTTAAAAGGCAAACTACCGAACACATCTCAAAATGTAGGATTAGTGGCATCAAAATGAATAGACATTTGGGCTCCTCTACTTACATATCTAAGACCAAAACTTCTAACCCTAAACCCTCCTCTAGGAAATTTTCTATTAGATACATTTTGATTCATGTTATTAGAAATACCTTTTATGCATAGGTCCTTTTTTTTTTAATGTCACTATTTTAATACTAGAGCCTAAGATGGATTCCAAGGGATGGAAAAACTCATATAGAAGCTCTATTAATATAGTGTTGAAATTTGGATATATTATATCATCAAATTCCCATATGTCGTCATTATTGTTATCATCATATCTCTATACCTTAATCAACTTCCTCTTTCTTTCTTCTCTTTCTTAGATGTTATGAATATGTATTCCACTTTGTTGAATTATATATGGTGGTTAATGTTATTTATTTGAAATAATTCCATCTCAATTTTCCCTAAAACTTTTATATTTTAGTGTTCATTATTTCCATCATGTCATATCTTTATTGTATTTCCTTCAACCTTGAATACCAATACACTTATTTATAATATCATTTATATCTTCCATTTATTGTAACCATTTAATAAAATTATAATATGTAATTATTTTATATTATATATTAAAAATATCAAGATATCCATAATCTTTGGCCCACAATAAATTGGTAGTGTCCTATGGCATATCATCAATCACAATATATAGTGTGTTTTAATTCATCTATTGTGTGACCCAAATATTGTATAAATGAAATGATACATGTATTTTCTCCCTCTTATTTATCAAATTTTACCTTTGGTCTATAATTAAACTCAATTTATACCTAAATAGCTAACAGGTTATTTTGTGAAATGTTGTATTGTCTACATGATTTGTTCTTAGGTTTAGTTTTCTTAGAAACTATTACTAGTAACTTTTGTTTTATCTAAATTAATATTATAATCCCCTCATCCTTAAATTTTTTAATCTTTTTCTCTAATGGAATACACATTTATTTATTGTGCCTTATTATTATTTGATAACTTTAAAAATTATTTCCCATCTTGATTTGATAATCTAGCCAAATATTTATTCTGAGTGGTAGGTAAATAAGTCAAATCTTATAAAATAACATGTATAGTATAGATATCGATATATCTTGTGAACTAGTAATATATAATATAATATGAGGTTCTATATCCATGAGTTCTATATTGTTTATGGAATATTTTATGACACATGGTATCAACATTTGATGCAATGTGCAATATGTTGTGCCATTTTCCTAATCATATTATAATTGACATGTATTTTCTTAATACAACCCTTATGATTAATTATGTTATTATTAATTGATATTAAAAAAAGTGTTTTCATATAGATATATATGCATTTTTGGAAGGTGTGTTTTTCCTTTATATTATTTAGTATTGGTTAGCACATTCTATTCATTTTAATACTCTCCTTTAAAAATGGCTAAAAAATTTAGATGAGATAAATAGTCATCCATGGTCATTGGGACTTTATTCTCATCATTTTCACTATCATCATCTTTGATAATAATTTTATTATGATCCTCTAAATCAAGGATAATAGAATATCTAGTATTTTATCTTCTTGTGTGTCCTTAATTATTTCTTGGTCCATTATTGTATCTAGAGTTGGATATTTTTATATAGATTTATTTGAATAACCAATTTCAAATATATGTATTACTTATATTGGAATGATTTATGATGGATATACTATGGTATAGTTAAAATAATCATATTATTGGTTGTGTCCATCACTAGGTTATTCTACTTTGTAATTAGATAAATTTCAAGAGCCAATACAAGGTATATAATGCGTCTTCCATTGAATTAATTCATGGTATACTTGTAGATAATAATATTTGATTTATTTATTACCTTAGTCTTTCAAATTTTTAAAATATCTATCATAGTTGTACCTTTTAGTTATAGACTTACCCATTGTCTAAAATCTCATGTTCACTATCTTTTTGCACCTAAATTTATTATCTATTAGTAAAAACATCATTTTTATGATGATCAAGACTTATATACTATGAAAAAATATCTAAACCTAATTATTATTATTCACAATTAGTTATGGACCTATAGATATTCTCTAGTTTCCTAGACACTTGCATCCTAGATAGATACCTATGTTGATGTAAGTGTTTACTTTTCTTAAAAAGTGTCTAGTGTCCAAGATTCATCCAATTTATAAAAAAAATGTATCTTAAATATATACCTAAGTTATTATTAATATATATGTATAAAAATAATTTTCACACAAACACGCACACAGACACACACACAAGATCAACCCTTATTCATTCATTACCTAGAAAATATAAGGAACTCATAAGGTAACTTACCAAGAATAAATCAATCAAACATTTAAGTGATAAAACATACCTTATTTGTCCTTATTTATATATCATTCATAGGATAATTATTCCCATAGGTCTAAATCATATGAATAATCGTTTATGAGCCGTATTTTCCAAGTTATAAGTTAGGCCATTGTATGTCTTTACTTATCACATATTACATCTTTGTGCACACACAAGCCAATACATAGGGGATAAGTACATAAGTATAAGGACCTATACATAAATATTTTATATGTAGATAATTCCCATTTATAGATGGGTTCTTGGGGTAGCTCAACACTATGATCCCATTCACACATTTTTCTCATAGTCGCTCCAAGGGTGAGGAAGATAGGGTTTTATCATTTGACAAAGAGTGATAACTTGTGAATGTGATCTATATACATCAAATAAAATTCAAAATATAAAATATAAGGATCTAGTTGGTCAAATATAGATCCATTTAGTATTTCTTACAAGACACCATCAAAATCAAACACATGTGTCGATGTAATTGTCCAAATCTGATGCAAGCATTTGAGGCGATAGAAAAAAATATTCCCATAATCTAATGTTTTTTACAGAATCACCTTAAAATCCACTTCCATCATGTTCCATATTATACATCCATGTTCTTAGTAAAACATATAAGTATCATTGTACCATATTTATTTCAATATCTATCAATAATTGTACTTTACTAGTTTTATCAGTCTTACTATTATAGATTTAGAATGCTATTTATTATATTTTTATATAAATTTTCTTTCTCATTAGGCTAGCTCATCATTCTTTTGAAAAAGATAACCTAATACCCATTAAACCTAGATATACCTTTATCTATATTTAGGTTTAAAAATTTGGTGAACCTAACATTTGGTCTCCAAACCCTAGGTTGACCTAAGCTTTTCTATTCTAATTTTCTAATTGCTATAAAATAGTTTTTCAAATTTTGAATTTTTCATTTATGACCAATGGAAAATTTTAATGAAAAAACCTATTTGTAAGTGGAAGATAAAGAATAATTAGTCACTCATTTAAATAACATAAAGGACTTAATGAATGCCTTTTTATGTTTTAAAAGATGAAATCAGTGAAAATTCCAAGGCTTAGGCATCCTCCCCTAGAAATGATGAATCCTTAGGTTGTAATACAATTAATTCCAAATCAACAACCCTACCATTGAGCACATACTCACTTGATACATCTGATGGGGGCATGATTTATGTGTTTATACCATTTTCTCTAGAAGTAATTCCTACTATTATTACATACTCCATGGGAAACATTGGCATTTCAACCCAATTACTAGTTTTAATGTCTATATCAACTTGAACTATGGGAAAACCTCATTCGTTGACTTATAAAGCTTAAAATGTTGGTGATAAAAATGTGAAATATCATATCTAAACTATAAAACTTGGGAAATTTAAGGTTACAAAAATTGAGCAAAACTATATGAATTCACCTTATGATATTGATTGATAATAGGTGCTCCATAACCCTCTTGCACCTAAAATATATTTGCACCTGTTTCCAACTAGTTTTGTTGCACCTAATTTCACATTTTATGATTCAAATGGTGATTCTAAAAAACATATTTGATATTTATATGTGGCATGCCTTCATTATGCTTTGAATGATATAATTTTGACAACACTATTTCCAAGGAGCCTCAAGTATTATGATTTAAAGTGATTATATTATTTACCAATACAATTTGTAAAACCATGAAAACCTCTTGAAAATCAGTTTTTGGCACACTTCTCGATCAAAATTATCAAAAATGTATGTTATGCCAAATTTACAAAATCAAACAAGGAACAAATGAACCTATTGATGAATCTGTCTTGAGATAGAAGATAATGTTGGCCAACATGACAAACCAAATGGTAGTTAAATAACTTCAATATATCTTTAGGTGAGGTTTTTTTTGACCATCACCTGAGTCCATTATTTTCAAAAAAAATGAATCTTTAGATGACTTATTCCATATTGTTATATATCATGAATGAAAATTATTTAATTGAACAAACTTAAGTGTGTATCAAAAACACTGACTAAATCTAGTACTAAGTTTCATATCAAACAAAACTATAAGGAGAAACCTATAGAACCTAAAAATGACACAACTATAATTTTTAATATAGTGTCTTAACAAGATAATCATCTTGTATTATCCAATGTACCAAGGAGGTAATTTGCATGACTCTCTAATTATCCAACTTCTTTACTTAATAATATTTTATATTTTTATCTCATATCACTCAATCCTCTCATAGATATTGATATGATTAGACCTATAACTCATGGGTTTGATTCTAATTTATATTATAACTATCACCAGGTCCTTTTGCATTCTAATAATAAATTTTATACCTATAATAATAAGATTCAATACCTTATTGATAACCAAAATCTTACATTTGATGATCCTTCCAAAGATTTAGGGTCACAACCTACTGACCATCAAAACCAAAATATGTTTAGTGATCCATTACAAGATCATTATAAGAATAATATGGAAGTGAAAATGGAATATAATGCACATTCCCCTCCACTGAATTATGATAACCCATTATATGGTATCACTCATATGTATGACATATACTTCTTATGGTTTAGAGACCCTCTATTACTTTTGATGGTAGTTAAATTGTAGATGATGACTCATATCTTAATTCATTATTTATTTTATCATACCTTGATCACCAACCTATTAAAAATGTTATGATAGATAATGGTGCTATTATTAATGTTTTCACCATGACATTACTTACACACTTTGGATATACACATGATGATTTTCACCCTTCAACCAAAGTTGTTAGAGAATTTGATAGGACATGACAATAGGTTCTTGGTGAGATTAATTTACCTTTATAATTTGGCCCATCACATGTTGTCAATACCTTTTCAGTTATACCCTACACATGAGTATTTTATATGTTATTTGTACATCATTGGATACATAAAATTTACACAATACCTTCAAGTGTGCATGGGTATAGTAAATACATTCATACCAATAGAGTGGTAACAATTTCTATAATTCCATGTTAACATACACTTGAATAGAAATAGTTTACTCCAAAGAAGATAATTATCAAACCTACTAATTCTAATCCTCTATCAAAGGATAGGAAAGATTAAATCACCTTTCCTTGGCATCACATACACCATAGACCATTAAATCAGAGATACAAAAATGATTTCATGGAATTCTCATCTACTAATATGCAACATACTCAATTATCCAAAGTAACTAAATGTGTTCCTATTAATAATACATATATACTAAAAAACAAAAAACTATGGGTTCCATGAACTCCTACTCCTTTTATTACCTCTTCAAGACCAGAAAGTCTTATGACACATACATAGAGCATTATAACACCTGCATTTCTAGATATTACACTTATACATGCTCAATGGCAATACCACCAATTTGTTACACCAGATATAATGTTTAGATAAATTTTTCATGAGATTCCCTTATATGGTGTAATCGGATAGAATTTTCCTTAACCAAAAAATTTACAGAATTCAAATATTCTAAAAATACTAAAAACATTTAAATAATTCAAAAATCCAAAAAGAAATAATCAACATGTTCCTAGTTGTACTATTTATTATACATATGTGATTTTCTCATTTTAGTAGATAACATATCATTATTTACTATCTACACATATGTTTCACACTTTTTTGAGTGTGATCAAGGCATACAATGATACATGGAATTTTTACATATAGATGTTTGGACTGCCTTCCACTCACATCCTAAGTATGTTGGGGGCATCTTCTTTTTTAATGATGATACACTCATGTTAATTTATTCTATGATCACTTTCCATTATCATGTTTGATATTTTATATACTTATGAATTCCTCTATCCATTTTTGTACATTTCATAGTGTATTTGATATGTTATGTAATTAACATTGCTTGTAAAACACATGTTTAGGAACACGAATCTTAGGTTCATGTTGATTTTTTATATTTGTCTTAATCTACCATTATATTAGTTATTTAAGTGTGTTTCTTTTTTTATATTTTATTGCATTGTATTTATTATTCAGGAATTTAAATATTCTTCATTGATTATGGCCCCCATGTCAATGTTTACTTATTTTGGCATTTAATTACATCAATCTATACTTTATGGACATTTGACTAATCCATGTAACTTTGATGTGTGGCATTTGAACATGGACCTTGTATGAGTTTTCCAAGGATCGTTATATTATTTTCATTAATTTTAAGTTCTCTTGTGTGTGTGCATTATTACTTTATAATCTTGTATTATTACTTTCTAGACGTTAGCATGATCTATATCAATATTCTTAGGACATGATGTGATCATAGAATATATACATCATTATTATATCTACCTACACATATTATCTCTAAATGCTAAACGATCCATACACAACTTATACAATTATTTTATCCTTTTGAGTTAAGATAACTGCCATATTATATTTCACTTCACCTCAAAATGGGGGCATATCAATGGGGAAATGTCAAAATGGCATGACATCCAAACTTATTTAGTAGTCAACATATCCAAATTATAGTGGGGTATGATATTGAACCATGTTATCCACACACTATTTGTTGGATTCTTGAGATTCCGTGGGGGTATGTCATAGAAACATGTCCTTCACATTTTCAACAATTTTAGATTCTCCAAATTTCATAGTTATATGATTTAGATAAATATTTTTGGTAGCATTATATACAAAGGTGATATTATTATACATAAGATGGACTTAATGGACTTTTATGTACTGCCATTAAGCCAATCTAATATAGTAGTTTGTTCACCTTCAGAAGGTTGACTTGATTAAATCACTGAATCTTACCAAACATATAAGATAGATTCGATTAAATCATTCAATTTTATAGGAATTATAGGTTGGATTTGATTAAATCATCCACCCTCACCATATGTGTATTTTAAATTTATTGTGTCACTCACACTCATCATATGATACATATATTTGTGTTGAAAAATTGAGATGGAGTGATTAAAATGGTTGTGTTGTGACTCACCTTTACAACAAGGTTCAGGGAATGTGTCCTAAATTCTATGTGTGTGTGTGTGTGTGTGTGTGTGTGTGTGTGTGTGTGTGGGTGTGGGCACTTGTAAGTTAATATTTATCCTAATCTTAGATTCAATGCTTCATAATGTGGCATCTATTCAAATCAAATTACCAAAAAGCATGATGATTTTATATGTAATGAATTAGGATGGATCTATAGCTTATCCTACTTAGTGGATTCCAAGATTAGAGAAGATAATCTTATCAAATAATTCATTTTATATATATTTATATTAATTTAGATCCACTAAACCTAACTAGGGGATCTCTTACTACACAACATTAAGGGAAAAGATTCTAAATTCTCTAGGAAAATGATATTATGTATTAACCCTAGTTAGGCCTAAAATACACAAAATAAAACTAATATAGTGCTCAATAAGTCTTGTAGAACAAATGGAATAATTAAATAAACAAAATAAAATACACAAACATAACTCTATACAAGTTAATGCGGAGGTAAACTAATAAAGGAGTAAAAAATTCATCATATTGCCTTGTGTAATATATATATACCAATTGAAAGAGTAAAAGTTATTAATACATACCTTGAATAGAACTTGTCATGCCTTAATATTTCCCTTGGCCAATGGTGCTTTGAAATAGGTTTTTTTGGCTTTGTATGTATCACACTATAGAAATCAATTGTAGAAAAAAAGACTCCTGTTTTGCATTCAAAACTTTCCCACAAGATAAGTTTCTTTCCTGCCAAGGCAATATCTTAAAAAATGAATCCTCACATATAAAAATAGTATAACTGCATTTAATAATGTGAAAATGAATGTTCATATCCTATTAGATTGAATTGAATGATGTATTTATAGCCAATTTTTGACCCTAAACCCTTCATGAATCTAGTTCACAAGAATGACTAACTCAATCTTATTAAGCAATAAATATAGTTGTTAGCTATCAAACAATGTCAGTTTTGATGGTGTATTTATGTAATGTACACTTAATTCCTAACAATATAAATTTGGCTAACATAGTAGGAAAATGAATAAATGTGGTATATGCTTAGCCAAGAGTTATTTAAGAAAGTGAATTACTTATAAGAGTGATAAATGGGTTTTAATTACATGGAGAGTTGGATAAAAGTAATTTGTAGTTGTTTTAGGTAATGATTTAGGTACCACCAATCTTAAAAGGCACCAAAGTTGTACCCATCCATTTCCCAATGTATCATTTAAGGGTTGCACTTAGAGAGATTGAATCTCAATAAGTTCTTAGTAGAGAAAAAGTGTAAGTAAATGACAAATTTTTAAAATATTTTGTGTATACATATAATCCCATTTGAAGGTCATCATGTGTGACATAGTGGTAACTTAGGATGGTGATTTGATTAAAAAAATAGCAATGCATAATTTTTATATAATAAATTATACTAAAATGTAAAAAAATAAATGTAAAGAGTTTAAAAACACATACCTTAAATTACCTTGTTGATCTGAAATATAGGTGACATGATAAGCATGTAGAAGAGGCATTAAATGTATGGGACATTATGTATGGTTGGGAAGGATGAGAATGAATAGATAATAAGGGGTTGGATGGAGTTTTTTGAGCCAGATAGATCTATAGGGTTTGGAAACCTTTCCATTTGGATGAGAACCTTCCCCCACCCTATATATATATATATATATATATATATATATATATATCCTTGGTGCCCCTCTGACCACCTTATATATATCTATGTAGCCCCTCCCCCTAAAAAAAAAGATAAATTTTGATTTTTTTTTAAATATGGGGTAAATATACAAGAAATATCTATATTGTCATGATTATAGAGCTTTTTAAAAAATTTAAAATGAATTTATAAAAACAGCCATGTGAAAAATATGGAATTAATGTGTATAGATTTATTCTGATCATAGATGACATAGTAAGATACATAGTTAACATAGTAGATAGTATATTATTAGTTGACATAATTAGTTTTGTGGTAAAAATAATATGAAATATTGAAGAAGAGGTAGTATAGGTTGATGAAGTAATTAATTTTGGCTTAAATGAATATGTTGTTGATTTTAGTAGTGGAAATTGATTATTATTTGATATAGATAACTATTATGTGATTTTTCATTTGATAATTTGTAGATATGATGGAGACTTTGGTGATTGGTATATGTAGTTTGGTTATTATATTTGTTAGAAAAATTGATAACATATCATCAAACATAGATGATGACATTGGTATTTGGAAGTATTTTTCATATTTGCCACATTCCCTTGAGTGTTGACTTAAGTGCCATGTTCCTAGGGACATGGGAGAGACTAACCAACACTTTTAGGTGGGTGGTGGATGGGGATGCCATTAAGGTGGGTATTACCTTGGAGGATGTCAATGTTATATTATGACTTCTTTTTGTATGGAAAAATATTATTTTTGATACCATAGAGAATTATTCTCATAGGTGAGCCTTATCTTTATGGTTTATTGACTTTGAGAGATATTTTAGTGGTTTACAAGTACATTTTTTTGATGTCTATGTATTAGCTATTCTAGATATATGAAAGGCTATTATTGGCCTTGCGATAACTTGTGTGATCTATCACAAGTTAGATGGGAAAATTACACTATATATGGTTACCTTGTGTCATTTTATATTGGAGGAGGGTACTATGTATTATATAGGGTCAATGATTTTGGCGTAGTTAAAGCATGATGTGTATAGTATATTACCATGATGGTAGATGACTATGGGCCTTGTTATTTTATTAAGTAGTTTGATTTATGAAAGGTTTCATATGTATCATCCTATGTGGTTGCCTCATGCAATGTATTATAGTTTACATCATGTTGTGATAAGGAGACATGACCATCTAGTGTCATTTATAATGCATTCCCCACATTACAGATAATGACTCAAGGAGATATTATGTGGTTGCATTATACATGTATTATGACTAGTTGGAATTCTTGGCTAAGTGGGTTTTAAGGACTTATGGGTAGTGTATCCCATCCACCAAATAGCTAGGGTGGACCATAAGTGTAGAGTTAAAATTGTATTATTCTTATATTATTTTGTTTCATTATATCAAACATTAGATTCACACACACACACACACAGAGAATCATGACTCATGGATGTTATGGATGCATTTATTTTATTTTTATGATATGTTTACTTTTTTATATATGTTATAAAAAAATGTATAATTTAATTTTTATTCTTTTATAACAATTTTGAACAAGTGCATGGTTAAAAACAATGATAGAAATGTAAAATGTAAAAATGTAATGTAAAATACACTAGATCTCATGGAAAAATAAAAACTAAAACACTATAAATCATGTGGGGAAGCATGTAAAACATAAAATTAACAAGAGTAAAATGAAATGAAATGTAAATCACACTATATCATGTTTAGAAGTGTGTAAAACATAAATAAAGGACACAAATAAAATGAAATGTAAAACACACTAAATCATGTTGGGAAGCATGTAAAACATAAATAAAGGACAAAAATAAAATGAAATGTAAAACACACTAAATCATCTTAGGAAGAGTGTAAAACATAAAAATAACATAAATTAATGTTAAATATGAGATACAAGATAAAATGTGTAAATTAAAAATATCAAGTTGAATGATAAGTAGAAAATGGAGGATTTTTACTAATATTCTATTTTTAGAAAAAAGTATAGTTATTTTTTTATTAAACATGGTATGAATCTTCAGAATAATTTGTGAGGAAATCATTGTACCATTTGAGGTCTTATATTGTAACTCACAAAGGTTAGATAAATGAAATGATGGTAAATGTTAAGGAATGATAATGGGATGTTTGTGAAGAAGGACTAGTCCTATCTAAGGTTTTACATTGTAACTCAGACAAAGAGAACCAAAGGGGTATGATCAACTAACAAAAAAATTCATCAAGGAGGAATATTAGGAATGCTATAATGAAATTAAGAGTGGAAAAATCATGGCATAGGTATTTATAAAAAAATTAGTAGGAATGAGACATACTAAGTAAATAGGTGCATGCTAAGAATTTACTATATGTAAAATTCAAAATATATTTATTCTCAACAAACACAAAAAATTTTAGCGAAACAAGTGTATTAATAAAATCATATCATAAAGGTTATATATACAATAAAATTAAAATGGGCCTACCTTTCCACAATGTGTTCCCCATTCCTCAAGATCCCTTACAAATCCATTTATCTACTATGAAAATTGGGCACTTGTGTAATAAAGTAGGTAGCATGATAAATAAGTTTATGACTCCCTCTCCTAATATAATATCCTATTACACCCTAATATACCTTGTCTCTATCATGATGATAACTGTGGATTTTAATCTTCAACAATAAATAGGAGATACATACCAAGATATGAAACATGTCTTTTGGTGTGATTTTGACTCTTGAATAGGTTTTTTTTCCTTTTTATCATTTCATTTATTTATAAACTATTGGGATTTTAAATTTTTATGTATTTTTATATTCCTCCTCCATATGGACTTGGAATAAGTAAACATGGCTGATAAAAGTGACAAACACATATAAGCTTTAGGCTTTTGTTATAGGATATGACATACCCAGAGATTTTTTCACCTTGATAAATAATTAGGCTTAACCATAAACAAGTATGTGATCTATAAACCAACCATATGAATGCTTAGTATGAATGGAAATTAAGGGCAAATTAAAGATCATATAAATATGTGCATGTAGTGGTATAATGAAAAACTTCTTATTAGTTGATCATATGGTAAAGATAGGATATTAGAGGGTGTGGTTTGGAAACCATATCACAATAATAACTATCTGATTCTGATAAATAATTTAACAAATATAAAAATAAATCATCCTAAATAAAGATAAGGGGCAAAATAAATGAAAATGAAATTAATCCATGAAAAAATTCCAAGTGACAAGTAAAGCATAATATCAATATATGATCATAAATCAAATGCAAATCATATGAAAATGTAATAAATAATGTGATAAAACACCATGATGTCTCTACAAGTATTGATATATTTCATGGAAAACATCATCCATAACATCTAATACATTCCTTGTGTAGCTATACTCTATCTTTAATCAATGTTTTTTCAATCATTATAGAGAGTCATGAATATACTCCTTGATGCACTATACCAATAAAGAAAGTGGGTATGATAGAAGAAAAATAATGCTAATGGGCTACATCCTAAAATGGCCACTCAATATAAGGAACTAGTGTCATGTTATGATAAACATATTCATATCTATGAGTAACTATGAGCTATGGAGAAGGTTGAGCCTTTCTCTGTGAACATCTTATAGTATGTGGCTGAGATGGTGAAAACATACGCCATGGAAAATCATGAAAGTTTTATTTTAGTAATTGACATATATATGTAAGATGTATAGTATAATGATGCTAAAGATAGTAAACTCCCCCATATTTAGTGATGTATTCTATAATTATCTTAGGAGAAGGTAGGATCTTGTATGTATACTTTAACTTCTCTGGATAAGTCATAGGAATGTAATAATTAATCTATTAGGAATGAGTAGAATAATTCATATGCATGTCATGAAAATAAAAATGTATGTCTAGGAGTAGCAGATTGTGAAGCTTGTTTATCTATAGTAGAAGTAAATATTGATGTTTTTTATTTATATGCATGAAATTTTTTGGCCCAATTAAAAACAACTCTATGACACATGTAATATGGCTAATATACCGATCATGTTGGAAGAGGAACAATATTTTAAAAAGGTATTATATCATCATCAATAGGAGGATAACATAAAATAATACTAGTACTAGATTAGACTACTTCAAGAGATGAGCTCAAATAAATTCATCGTACTATAGCCAACATCTCTAGAGGTAATAAGTTTGAAGTATTTGAGTGTCTAGTGAATCATTAAGGTCATGTCATAGCATGGTTAAAAGGAAGACCCTGAAGGGGATTAAAAGTGACTGGAGGATAATTAATGTGTGTATACTCCATCTTAGACCTATGAACATTAGAAGAATAAGAAGTAATATAAGGTACTATGGAAGGAACTACATAAATAGAACTAAGATAATGTTGTAAGTAAAAATGATATCTAAGCATCTTTGCATCTTTGTCTTGATCAAACTTATCTAAAAGGGGATCATCTAAATAATATGCATCATCATAATCAGGAGTGTGAATATCAATAACACATTCATCAATGATTTTCTTGGTCGAAGAGGCATGATGAATGGAGTATTTAGTTTTTATTTGTGATAGGAATTTCATTTAATCATATTTCATGAGGTAAAGGTCATAAATAATGAGATAATTGAATAATTATGTGAGGAGAGATCAAAAGTTTTCATTTTCAAACTAATCTCATCAGGTTCATCATCATCTACATCTAAGATATCAGGTGTTATGTTTCTTATTAATTCAAGGTGACCCATTACAACCTATAGTAGATTTAAGGGGGTAATTAAATCATTATGATTCATGAAATGGTATGCTAGGTAAAGGTTCAAGATTAGGTATTTAAAAAAAACTTGTTCTTCAAATTATTTAAAATTCTAAGGATTATTATCTCCTTGAATAATTCATACTATGGACACAAAAATAGTGTCAACCCCGCCTTTGTCCCCTTCTAACTTTAGCATGCCTAACCTATACTTTATTAATTTAAAATATTTATTGTAAATTAATAATCCCCACTAGACACCTCACCTTGGATTCCTAGCTCTTAGGCCATTTATCACCCTATGACTAATCATAATTACCTAAGACCTATTTCAACTCCCCCACTAATCCTCGTGCCTATTAAACCCACCTTTGGACCATTTAACAATGACAACCGAACTTGGCAAATGGAAGAACATGCAAAAGGCTAAAACTAGCCTTTTTTCTTGCTCTTTAGCCGCCGACGTCGATTAACAGTCGATCGACACTGGTGGTATCGCTGACGTCAGTTGCTTAAAACTAAATTCTGACCTTGAATGCAGACCCAAAGGTGAATTCTCTTGCTCTCAAGATCCAAATTCTTTTGCTCCTTGACTCTTTACAAGTATCAACATTCTATCATCACTCTCCAGGCTACGAAACTCTACAAAATTCACTCCACATTGGATTAGAAGATTGCACGATGTCTCTTACATCAGCCATAACAGAAACAAGTCTTCTACACTTCTGGTTCTCCACCAAGATATAAGTATTTTTCTTCTGCCTTTCATTTCAGTATCTTTAGAATGGATTGGTAATCAGTCAATTTGCTATTTTTGAGTACTATTACAACCAAACCCAGCTTTCTTCTTAGAGAGGCTAAAAAGCCTCCTTCTTATCCTTACCCTCTTTTTACAACAACCTTCTACCCTTGTCCTTTCTCAGATCTTACTCACTATCCTGCAACCCTGCACAACCCTGTAAGCCTTCATAGACTCCTCTGTCGACCATAAACCCATCCAAAACCCATCCAAGGCCATTGCCCTGACCGACATCGACCATTGCCCCTACCGACGTCGGCAACCTTAACCAATTGACGATGGTAGAACTATCGACGCCAGCGACTGTGGGAGACTTACTATAGAATATAGGTACGTGTTGTCTACTTTCTATTTCTTAAGTCTTTCATTATTTCTCTTTATCCGACATTCTTTTTATCAACTAGTGGACTGTCATCCCTTAAGGAAGTCTTTACACTTTTGGGACCGAGCTTTTGCTTGGCTGTCCACCATATATCTATCTAACATTTTTCTGTTTAAGTCCCTTTCCTATTTATATGTGTCATCCTCCACAGCCAAAGAGGAGCTCCTTCAATCATCTGGATACGGAGTGCAACTTCATCCGAGTATCATCTAACCCCTGACCATTAATCTTTAGTTTCTTATTTCTTCTAAATGTGAAAAGCAAAAATGAGTAAAAACATTTTGGCACACCTGGTGGGACCCTGGAGTTTTCCTTGGGTTCAATCCATTTCTTCTAAAAGACAAACTTTCATATAGGTGCATTAGGAAAATTTATCTTCTTGCATCCTTCTTCTATCTTCTCATTTCAAAAAGACACCATTAGCACAAGTTAAAAAGAATCTTTCTTTTTCTTCTTGTCACTTCTTTTTTGCATTTTAGAGTAGTTAAATTCATGCTCTTAACCTTTTCCTAATTGTTTGCATCTGAACAAAAAAAATTCAATTTGGGTTTAAAAAATATTGCATCTCATTCCTACCTGAATGCATATTTATCTCATCTAGTAATTAAAAATGCATTATGAATAAATCGTAGTGCACATATGTTACACGACCAGACCATATTCACAAAATCAAACATCTAAACATACCTGAGACAAGGTCCGACTAGGATTTCATCACCTAGCAGATACCTTACCCTTCCTGGTAATCCTACTTGGACTTCACTACCAAGGGGAGAACCCACTCTATTCTCTAGCAGAGTATAAACTCTAGGGGAAGTATATACTAGCTAAGCGACCCAGCTTGTCTCTAGGCTAGTGAAGTGAGGGGAGCAAGCTCCTAGTACCAGGCCACATACGTAACCTAATACAAATTTTTAGCACCAAAACTCAACCCGAAACCAACCTTAGACTGATTCTGTTAGTACCTATTCTAAAATCCCAACTTCCCAAGCATATTCTTATAAGGCATAAGCCACCACGACTCTAAAATTTATTCTCAGGAATTAACGTTTAGTGGTTGCTTGCCATCATCTATTTTTCTATTTTTATTTGATTTTTTGAGCTGGTGAGGTCACATTTTGAGATCTGAAAACAACTCAGACTTTCCTCTTTCCTCCAAAAACTTTTAGTTTTCTGAGTTTCTAGAAATACACAGTAACCGACATCAATTTTTCCATTGACATTAGAAACTTTCTTCACTAACATCGGTTATCTGACCGACATTGGCAACTTACTCCACTGACATTAGTTTTTCTACCGACGTTGATCACTGTCAAAAAACTTTTCTCTCAAAATAGCAAGTTTAAAAACCTAACTTTTGTGCTGTTAAAAACAAATTCTGGTTTTTTGAAGCTGAAACATATAGTTTTTAGAACCTGAATCTATTTTGCCTTGGATAGTTTTGACACGTAGACAAACCAAAACTCTTGTTTACCACGCAAGGCAACAACCACTCCTGCCTTTGCCTTCTATATCAAGTCACCGAATGGAGTATAATTCAAAAACTGAACGTACTACTATCCAACCAACCCCAACTCAACATCCAATTATTCCCAAAGGGGACCAAGACTTTGAAAGGTTCCTTGACCTCAATGTCAAGGCTCTTCAGCACTATCTCGCAAGAAGTCAAACGCAAAATCCTTCAGGCAACCTAGTTTATCGGATGCCAACTTCCTTACTTGAAATGACAATCATATCAATAGCCTCCATAACCCAACCCATGGTCACCCAGGCCATTGCCTCAACTAACAACCTAACCATGACCAATCTTCAAAGTGTGGCCTCTCCTTCTATTTTTGGACCTACCTCCATTGGGGTTTTTGTACCCCCTCAACCACAAACCATTCAACAAAGTCCTACACCATTCCAAAACTTAATTGTCTACATCCCACCTACTCTTGCACCCATAAATACAAGAGTGACCACCTATCCTTCAACAAGTGTTACCACCAACCAACCACCTTTGGTGATATCAAGTCAAGTTGTGCCCTCTAGCTTTATGACACAACCACCCTTGACTTCAACATCAGTCCCTTTGACTAGTTATCAATATGTTGTGCCTATACAAGTGCAACCAACTATGTCATACACTCCATCTAACACCTTCCAAATGCCTTACAACCTAGGTGGCACCCCACCTACAAATCCATCAACCGATCTAATCAAGATGTTGATGGATAAGGTGTCTAATCTTGAGACATCCATTTCAGGTTCAAGAAATGTTCTCATATGAACAAATCTGTAATGAACCTATTCATCCTTCAGTCCCAATCTGACCATATCTTAGTCAGTGGGAACTTCTTACGTTTACTTGCTTTCAGAGTAAAGAAGACCCACGGCAACATCTACGAGCATTTAGACACGCTTGTTACCTTATAGCACATGATGATGCATTATTACTATGCACATTTTCCATGTCACTTTCTGGTGCTGCCCTTGATTGGTATAGTTCTATTACTAGTCACTCTCTATTTACCTTTACGCAACTAGATCAACTATTTCTTGACCACTTTTCAATTAACATAACTAAAAAGGTCTCCATCATAGACCTATATTCTATCAGACAATTTGATGATGAATCAATAGCTGACTTCATTGCATGATGGAGAAGTTTAATCAACCAACTCTCCTTTTCTTTACCTCAACCTGAGCTCATTGAGCTCTTTTCACAAGCATGTGCCAAACACATCTCATCTAATTTGTGGGTCCAAACATTCTGCAAATTTGATGAAGCTTTCTCCATGGCTAGGAAGCTTGAACTCTGTCATGTCGAAGAAGATAAAGTCAAACTACATAGTAAAAATAACAAAGCAAAATCCAATGATCCTTCTTCTTCCAAACCATCTTCTTCTTCCCACTCCAAGTACAAAGGAGTGACAAATGCTATGGTCATTAGACCATCATCTTCAACAACAACTACCCAACCTCAACCTTCAACATCAGAATACATTACATGACAATTCCAATAATGATACGTACAGCGTCAATATACTCTAATAGGAGAATCATACGCATCCGTGTTGGATAAACTAGTCAAATAGGGAGTCCTCAACCTCCCCCATTATGACCACCACCTCAATTTGATCCCTCGCGTGCCATCCCTACATGGTACAGGCAAAATGACTTTTGTAACTATCATCGCGTCAAAGGTCATGACACCAACAATTGCAAAACATTCAAAAACATTGTCCAAGACATGTTAAACAAGGGGGATCTTGATTTGGATAACCCAAATGCACTAGGGAACCAAAACATAGACATCTTTAGGTAACCATTCTCTAATCATCCACCTAGTCAAAACAACATTCAGACCATAGCTGATGACTCCCAAGAGCGTCATATATGCATGGTCAACACGGTCTCTCCTTTTATCCCTGACCAACCTCTCCCACAAATTGAAGAGGTTAGTCAACCTATTTCTCCATCACAGGTAGAAGAGCCTTCTTCTCTTATTTGTCCACCATAGGTAGAAGAGCCTTCTTCTCCTATTTGTCCTCCACTGATGGAGGATAGTCTTACATCTAGCCCCTTTTCACACGTGGGAGAGCTTACTTTGACCTCTCCCATATTGGAGGATACTTTGATGGCACCAACGCTGGCAGCCTCACCCTCATCCTTCTTATCATCAATGGGGGATCACACTTTCCCCGCTCTTCGACCACAGGTGGAAGCCATGACCATCCTTGTGCTCTATCCTCTTGAAGGGCCACATTCTCCAATCCCTTCTCCACCTAGAGAAGAACTTGTCACTTCACCCACTTCGATGGAAAAAGATTTGGTGATGATTTTCTCTCGTATTTTGCCCAAGATCGTTATGTCTCACACGCTTTCACTCACACCTGAACCCCATCCCTCACAGGCATTAACCATGCTGAAATAGGTTAAATCCTTTGGCATTCACCCCATATCAAACTTCACTCACCCACTAGTGAAGGTAGACTTGAACCTTGCCCCACGTAATAGTAGTCCTTGCACCAAATTAAAAAAGGCTACTAAACCATGCCAGAGAACTTCTCTCCCACCATCACAATTGCCCTCTATTTTGGGCCTGCATCCATCCACCTTAATAGGAGTGCTTCCTACTCCAACACCTATCAAAAACAAGTTACCTCCATTACTCCCTTTACCTACCAAAAACATACCTCCTCTGAAGAATTTGGCACCCCTCATGAAGAAAGTGTCGTCTACATGAGTGGCCACACCACCAACCCAAAAGGTGGTATGAAAATCTCCCTCAACAACTCCCAAATAAAGGTCATCAACACCTAGTGCATCAACAAGAATGGACCCCTTAGTAGATTCATATGCTTTGATACTAAGCTGACTTTTGAAAACTTCTAACATAACTCTCCCACCATTAAACCATTTCAACCTCTCAGACCAAAATTGTCTTGGTTCGATGACACTAAAATCTACCTATATCATCGCACACCTAGGCATGACACTAAATTTTTTTGTGCCCTTAAGGTTGCCATTCTCCATTACTTGGAAAAAAACACCCTTCTTGTTGAAGATACTATTAACAAATCTCCAACACCATCTCATGTCTCCCAACCCTCTTCACCTTCACACTCATCAACTCTCAGATCAAAACCATCTTGGTTCAATGACACTAAATTTTGTACATATCATCGCACACCTAGACATGACACTAAGCATTGTTGTGCTCTTAAAGCTATCATTCATCAACACCTAAAAAAGGACACCTCTTTCATTAAGGATCCTTTTGACCACCCTTTCAACAAACCATCGATGCCATCCCATGCCTCTCAAACATCCTCACCTAAATTGGGAGCCCATCATCAAACTGTGGTTCCTCGATTACCTTCAAACCCTTTGTTCAAAATCAACACCATCAATGTGGCCACTAGATCACAAACCATGAAGGATAAAGGGAAAAAGAAAGTTTCTATCCCTTGGACATATCCATTTGTCAAGCCTCGTCTACAACCAAAACCAAAGATTTCAATCTTGGGCACATCCCAATCAACATCTTCCAAGCCAATTCATGACTCCATGGTGAAACGACTTCACCAAACCACTATGAAGATGTCTTTATATGACCTCATTCAAAGCTCTCCACAACATCCTCAAACCTTGATTAAAGCCTTACAAATAGTGAAGGTCCAACTCGAAGACCCCCAACCACTAACTTCTTTAATCAAAACATTACCAACCATTACCTCCATCATTGTCAATAATTCAGAGATTCCAACCTCTAACTTGGAAGATCAGGATCTCACCCTCTTAAACTAAGCCTATCAGGCAAAAGCTTTACAAGATACATCCTCGCATCGCACTCCTTGTCCAAAAAGAGCTTCATCATCTTCTCTCTATCCAACGCATTGATTATCTACAATGGGTGTCAAATATCATCCCTATCACAAAAGCAACTGGGGGAATTTGACTTTATATTGACTATCATGACCTCAACTAAGCATCGACCAAATATCAACCAACCAAGCATCGACCAAATATCAACCAACCAAGCATCGACAAAATATCAACCAACCAAGCATCGACCAAACATCAACCAACCAAGAATCGACCAAACATCAACCAACCAAGCATCAACCAAATATCAACTAACCAAGCATCGACCAAATATCAACCAACCAAGCATCGACCAAACATCAACCAACCAAGAATCGACCAAACATCAACCAACCAAGCATCAACCAAACATCAACCAACCAAGCATCGACCAAACATCAACCAACCAAGCATCAACCAACACGTGACCAATATGGAAAGAAGTAAATGAGGCATGTTTGCTCCTAATTGGCTTGGACCTTATATCATAACACACAAGTATGGATTAGGGACTTATTGTCTGTCTTCTCTTAAAGGCCGGCCAGAACTTGAGCCCCTTAATGCCTTACATCTGTGACCATTCTACTATTAATCAAGTAATCACTCACTTGAAATTTAACTTGAGCTCGTCCCTTGAGCAACCCCCATCATCCTCATCCCTATTCTTTTCAACCCTTTTTCTTACAAACATTAGTCAACCCCTTTTGTCAAGCATGAATGCCTTGTCCTAATAAAAGGGAACCCTTAAACCTCTATAGTCTTGTCCATGACTAAAAGTCCAGTCAAAAACCATAAAATGACATAAATCTAGGATGCCTGTTCAAAGGTCATAAACTATTAATGTAGACTGCTCCCTTGAAGGATAGATGCATAATTTATATAATTAATAGATTGCTCCCTTAAAGGATAGCTATCCAAAGACATTAAAACATACAATGTAGAATATAGACCACTGCCTCGAAGGATGGCTATACCCAAATCTTGCTACAAACAACACTCTCTCAAAAGTTTCTCGCATCGATCAGCTTCACATATGACCACAAAACAAAACAATATCCCCATGTAGACTTCCCACATTGATCAGTCTACCAAAAAATAAAAAAAAATTGACTGACAAACTATTAAGTCATGGACTTGCCTATAGTCATTCTTAGGGTCACCTATAAAAGGGCAAAGTTATCCTTGCTAAAAAGGGTTTTGCTATCCTCACACCTCACATAATCAAACCTATTACCCCAACACACTCAAGGGATTTCGAGCTCACTTAACATCGAGTGATTTGATGACTTCTCTAACACAAATAATGGTCAATGATCTAAAGCGTTAATGGGGTTTTTGTTTGCAATAACCCTATTTATGCTGTCATTATGGTCCTTGTCAATGAAAGAGCAACGTGCCTTTCACTTCTTACACACTTTGGTCACATACAACCATCCAAACTCAACTAAATCATTTCCTAACCACACCAACCCAAACCAAATCATTTTCTAAACCTAACCAAACCAAACCAAATCAAACCACAAATTTTCAGACCCTTCACAATAATTTTTATGAACAACAATACACATGGAAACTATCAACCAAACACAACCAATGTTACTGAATACACCACCACATAATATGGAAAAGCTTGTAACATCATCATACTCATTTCATTTTTAGCATACACCATCATGAATATGAAAAATTGCAATGGGTGAAAAACCACATAACCAATGTTACAAAATACACCATCACATAATATGGAAAAGGTTGTAACATTATCATACACTTATCAATTTCAAGCATGTACCATCACACCTATGGGAAATGCTAATGACCCTAACCTAACCAAGACAACTATCAACCACTTTGACTCCTTCCTTCCTTTTAGGGAGAACTACATTGGCCTAAGGCCCTTGAAATAGGGGTTATGTAGGCAGCACACAGTTGACATGGAGTCTTTTGGGGTTAGCTCGGCCATTTACCCGTTCGTCTCCCTAATGACGATGGCCATTCATTTGTTTGCCTACCTGATGGACAAACTATTTCACCTTTAACCATGACTTAACCTAGTCAAAACTCAGTCCATAACCTTGACTCCTTCCTCCCTTTTAGAAGAACTACATTGACCTGAGGCCCTTCAAACAAGGGCTATGTAGGCAACACTCAGTTGACATGGGGTCTTATGAGGTTAGCTCAACCATTCCTTCATCCATCCATCTAATGGACCAACTATCTATACCAACCTAAAATCATGACCAAACAACCAGCCCTGACACTGAAAGAAGTTACCTAAACTTCTCATGGGGCACATTGGAGATCACATACATCTCCCTGACCACAACACACGCCACCTGAGATCATACCATATCTCAACTTGACTCAACCAATGACCTTGGATATTATGACTATCTCCTCAGACCATGACCACTTTCGAGATAACTTTGCCTTGGTTATTTTGATTGCATATATGCTACCTCACAAATAGTTAGCAAAATTATTCACAACCCATATCACGACCCTCACAAGTATCAGAACACGCTCCAATTGATCCTCACTACTTGTGACTTTTTCATGTTTTCTAGGAGCACTTTCTGAGCCTGAGATACTTGGAACACAATGACCATTAGAGTTACAGCTTGGATCGAATAACCTAATCAGCTATGACTAAATGTTGGGGACTAGTTATTTTGATTTTAGCACTCCTCAATCTTTGACTACGACAATTTGACCTATCTATCACGTGAAGTGGTATGCGTGCAATCTCAAGTTTTTGTAGTGTTCACACTCAACCTTCACCATACCCATCCACTATCTATCAAATCGGCACCTAATATCAAGTTACCTTCCCTCGACTCCCACTTTGAGGGGGAATACCTCATCCCACATCTGGGGCAACCAACTCCTATTTTTGTCTTGCAGTTCATCAGAACAACCAACAAGACAAAAATGACCTTATCCCACATCTAGGGCAACCAACTCCTATTTTTGTCTTGTAGTTCATCAGAACAACCAACAAGACAAAAATGACCTTATCCCACATCTGGGGTAACCAACTCCTATTTTTGTCTTGCAGTTCATCAGAAGAACCAACAAGACAAAAATGACTTTATCCGACATCTGGGGCAACCAACTCCTATTTTTGTCTTACAGTTCATTAGAACAACCAACAGGATAAAAATGACCTTATCCCATACTTGGGGCAACTTACTCCTATTTTTGTCTTGCAGTTCATCAAGAACAACAAAGAAGACAAAAGGGGGCAAATGTAGACACCAAAATAGTGTCAACCACCCCCTTTGGTCCCCTTCTATCTTCAACATGCCTAACCTATACTTTATTAATTTAAAATATTTATTTTAAATTAATAATCCCCCCTAAACACCTCACCTTGGATTCTTAGATCATAGGCCATTTATCACCCTATGACTAATCATAATTACCTAAGCCCTATATCAACTCCCCCACTAATCCTTGCACCTATTAAACCTACCTTTGGACCATTTAAAAATGACATCCGAACTTGGCAGATGGAGTATTATTGAGACCAAACCTAGCTTTCTTCTTGGAGAGGCTGAAAAGCCTTCTTCTTATCCTGACCCTCTTCTTACAACAACCTTCTACCCTTGTCCCTTCTCAGATCTTACTCACTATCCTACAACCCTACACAACCCTGTAATCCTTCACAGACTCCTCTATTGACCATAAACCCATCCAAAACCTGTCCAATGCCATTGCCCTGACCGACATTGACCATTGCCCCTACCGACGTTGGCAGACTAACCGACATCGGCAACCTTAACCAACCGACACCGACAGAACTACCGACGTCGGTGACTATGGGAGACTTACTGCAGAATACAGGTACATGTTGTCTACTTTTTGTTTCTTAAGTCTTTCATTATTTCTCTTTATCTGACATTCTTTTTATCAACTAGTGGACTGTCATCCCTTAAGGAAGTCTTTGCACTTCTGGGACCGAGCTTTTGCTTGGCAGTCCACCATATATCTATCTAACATTTTTTTGTTTAAGTCCCTTTCTTATCTACAGGTGTCATCCTCCATAGCCAAAGAGGAGTTCCTTCAATCATTTGGATACGGTGTGCAACTCCATCCAGGTATCATCTAACCCCTGACCATTAATCTTTAGTTTCTTATTTCTTCTGAAAGTGAAAAGCAAAAATGAGTAGAAACACATACATCACCATTATGGTGAAACTTTATACATTTGCTTGTTGATTAGGCTATCGCTCTCATGAGATGTGTTAAGGTCGATTGAGTAAGATATTATATGATAGTGGGAGGTTAATTATCATGAATTTCATACACACCATAGTAGGGGGAACCATGATAGGAATCCAGACACACCCTAAAGGATAAATTTGTATTTTATCATATCCTTAACATGTAATTTGATTATATTTGAGATTACATTCATAATATGTAAGTGTTTTAATAAAATCAAGGGAAGCCACATAAGTGTTCTAATTTTCATCAATCAATGCATGTTTAACTTGGATATTTCCTATTTGCACATTATTGAACAATGGATGATAATCCTAATGAAGCAATTTATCATCATAAATCATTGAAGTGATAGGTAATTTGTGTGAAAGAGAGGTATCTATCATTTTGTTGACATTAATAGACATTTATTCACACTACTAAAAAATGTTGTCTTCAAATCCTGATAAACTATCTTCTTTCCCCATAGGTGGGTGATGAAGGATTCATTTAAAATAAAAGTTTAATTAGATGATTAAAATGGTGAGGATAAGTTCTCATTATTTATAAGAAAGGGATTTGATATGGGAGATGTGAAATTTTGGTTATAGGATTCCATTCATCATATCCTTTTGGGATTTTATCAATTAACATTGTATAGTGTTGAAGTAAATCCTTTGGGAGTGTAATATAAGTGCATTTAAATTGATTTTGGTAGGCTATATTTGATTATAATTTACTTAATCTAGGTTGACTAATTTCTTGTGTCTTATGCATGAGAGTAAAAGGTACTAGTCATGGAATATTTTGGGATTTATGAGTGAGGTGTCTTAGTTAAAGGAGGACTAGAACTTATATCAATAGTATGTGAGTTATTTCCCAAATGTATCATTGGATTTGAAACTTATGAGTTCATTTAATTGATGGAATTGGTTTTGTGTTACCCAATTTCATAAGATGATATGGGTAAAAATCTTGAATAATATGAAACATTTGGAAATTATTGTAGTTGGAATCTAGATAAGGATTTATATAGGAAGCTAATCTATTCATGGTATTCATATTAATAACATTCTCACCATGCATGTTAGTGTTAGGATCCACATAAATTTTTACATTATTAGTAGTGGCAGATTGATAAGTATTGGCTTGATGATTAGGAAGATGATATTTATAAATAGCTAAATGAGTGTTTGATTGATTTAAGGATTCATGTTTAGTTTTAGTTTCATGAGTTTTAACTACTAATTCATAAGATTTTTGATGTGTATATATGAGCAATTCATGATACAAATTAGGTCAAATAAGATAGTCCATAAAAAATATTCTTAGATAAAAACAAGTTTCATGAGAATGGTCCCAAATTTCATGATACCAATAGAAATTGTGTGTATCATACTAGTGTTTTTTAGGGTAAGTAAGGTCAATATATTATGGTGAAGGTAGAATAAAAAACTATTGAATATCTACTAAGAAATGTAATTTATGTATATCTACCTTATTTACTTGAGAAAATGTAAAACTAAGATGAGAATAATTGGAAATTGACAATGAAAGGATAGGCTCTATTGGATTACTTGTAGTAATGACTTGAATGGTGTGTATGAAATCATAGGTATCCATAACACCATCATTGGTTTCATGTCTAATTTTAGCTTTCATAAGCATTAAATTCCATATGGGAGGGTATGAAGGCTCAAATTATCATATAAGAAAGTCATGATGTTTGGATTGATCAAGGGATTGTTCTAAAGATTTTGGAGAAAGATTTCACACATGATACTATAATTTGGATTGAATATCATTAGTAAACAAGTGAAAGAGATTGCCATCTAACATGTTATATTCAGCTTTGTTAAATAAGTCTTTCCACCATTTAATGGAGATTTAGGTTTTTTTGGATTCTAATTATTTATAGTTGATAAAATGAGATAGGGTGTATTTAGGAAGATCATTAGTTTGGAATTCTTGAACGAATGCATTGAATAAGTCTTCCAAGATAGAAATAGAATGAATTATGAGTTGATTATACTAATATAGATCATCATCTAAAAATGAAATATCTAAGAGTTTGGTGGTAGAAAAAGTATTGAATTTAACCCAATATTTGTTAAGGTTTCCAAAAACTTTCTAATGTGAGGCTAGATGAGTGGATCAATTATAGGTGATAGTGGGAACTAAGCCACCTACGTCAATGTTTGCAATTTGAAAAACTAGATATTCATTTTTTAGGTGTTTAATAACCTTTTTAATAAGTGGAAGTTGTGGTTAAGGTTACCATATACAACTTTAAGTGGGGGAGAGAGCAGGTGAGAGGGGGCATTAGGATTTTACAACCCCCTTTGAGTAAGTTAAAAATGATTTTATAAATGCATTAGTTGATTTTTAATTTGCATCTTTTGATTGGTACTATTAGTTTGAAAATTATCCATTTCATTTAAGATTTATAATAACATATGATTAGTGTTAATGGTATTTTGACTAGTTGAAGTAGCATGGGATGCACTAGTGGTTTGAGAGGTACTAATAGTTTGAGATGAACTAGTAGCTTGAGATGCACTAGTAGTTATATGGATTTCAGTATTAGTGTGAACATTTTGAGTAGACCCACTAAAGGTCATGCTTACCATGTTTATAAAAATGGTTGGCATGTAGTATGAATAAGACATGGAAGATGGTGTCATGCTAGTATAAGAAGGAAAGAGAGAGGAAAAGGGTGTGGTAGAATTTGTAGAATGACTTGACACAAATCCCTTAACAAATCTAGGTGATGGTGAATGGGATTATCCAATGTGAGGTCCCATCATGAGGTTATGAATGACTTTGGGAACATTACCCTAATGTTGAGTGTTTTCATTGATGAAAAGGATCATTTTAGTCATATACTCAGATTAATTTCATCCTCTAACATACGTAGGAATATATGATTAAGAGCATTTGAATGAGGGGAGTCCCATAATTAGTTATTATAGTAGTAACATGGATATTTCTAAGATCAGGATATCTACCATATGATAGTGAAGATGTTTCTTAGAGGATTTATGAGGATTAGTAAGACTCATCATGTTAGTTTGATTTTGTTATACAGAGTCATCAAACAAAAGTTGCATGATGGAAAACTTATTTGGACACTTACTAGAGAAGTGAAAATCTAAAGTTTGAAAACAAACAAGATCATTTTGATTGATCTAGCTATACTAACAGGATTATATAAAAACATAGAAATAAACTAGATCGATTTGGTTGATATAGTTGAAAAAAAGGAGAACTGAACAATTTATTAGCTAACTTGATTGAGTTATTTGACCTAGTTAGAAAGACAAGAAAATAGAACATGATATAATTGACCAATTCAAGCTGGTTGATCTAGTAGGAAAATTAATAAAATAGAACAGTATGTATAATTACTATAACAAGTTGGTTGATCTAATTGGAAAGATAAGAAAATAAAACAAACTATAAACTAACTAGATCAAGATGGTCGATCTAGTTGAAAAAGTAAATACTAGAACACTCCACTAGATTTAGTTGGTCAATCTAGTTCTATGGGATAACATAAGTTTTAAACTTATTGAAATTGTAAAATTTAGTTTTTAATATATAGATGAAGTTAAACACATATGCAACTATATCAAGATAGTTGATCTAGTTGAAACACACATCACATAACTTATATCAACACTTGATGATACAGTCTACAATACATCATAAAATGGTGAACAACAAGCATAAAAAATGTAATATAAACATGATGATAAATAATTATTTAAAAGTAAAATCAGGAGATTGTACTAAAGGTTGTGTTTGATATTGTAATCTTCTAAATATATTGGCTTGTCCATTAGATAGTTTCAATCCAATGTTTTAAAGAACTATCTTTGGAGGAAGTTTCATTCCCATAGCCTACTAGACCCTTGAAACTAGGTAAGATGTATGTAACTTATCAATGGTAATAACTAACCAATGTACCAAATAATTAAATGGATGGATAGATTCCTAGGGTTCAATAAAAAAAGGGAAATCTTAGTATTTCCAAAATACCATAAGGTAAATGGAAACTAAATACCATGTTTATCTCTATACTATGGATATTAGTACTAGTTCAAGCACCTCATGCCATGATATCTATAAACAATAAGCAAGGATTGTAAATAAAATATCATGCATCCTTTCATGATAGTAGCTAACTAGGTAGGTTTAAAAACTACTAGTACATAGTTTCTAAGTAAACCAAAAGAAGATGGAAATAAACGTGAAACTTAATTTTCTAAAAACCAAGTTATGATTTTTGAAAGAAAATGAATAAGAATCCAACTAAAAAGTAACAGCAATTGTAATTAATATGGAATAGAGGTTAATTTCCTTTGTTTATATTAAAAAGTGAAACATACAAAAGAAAATCAGTCAAGTCAATCTAGTTGTGAAAATAGTACATAATGAAATTGAGCTAACCAACTGAGTCTATTGTAAAACATTCCTAAATAAAAAAAATTGATCAAGCTGATTTAGTTTGATGGTAGAAGTCCAACATAGAACTAGATGAGCTAATCAATCTAGTTGTCTTGGTGGGTATAGTTTTATAAAACTAAAAAATTGAGGAAAATAATACATAATTTTAAATTGAACTTAAAAAAAAATGTAATTTTATTAGAATTCATAAAATGGAAGTTGTTAAGTTGTTAATAATGAAAATGGAGCATAGAAAAGCATCAACCAAATTAATTTAGTAGTCTTTCTAAGAATGGTAAGTTTTTGTTTAATTGGGTCATCTAAGGAAGTTTTTGATCCTATAAAGGTAGAAAAAAATTATTAGATAGAATCGAGTTAGATGATCGAGTATAAATAAAACTAATAAGAAATAGGAAAGTGAAACTATATTGATTATATCAACTTCATTAGTTGAAACTAAAATACATAAATGAACAAAATTAAACTAGTTAATTTAGCTAGTCATAGAATGTAGAATAAATGACTAGATAAACCCACTCCATCTAGTTGGCTGAAACTATAAAACCATGTACATAGAGAAAAAAATAGGATCAACATGTTCGATCTAGTTTGAAACTTGTCCATAAAATATAAAATGTTATCGATAGGCTCAATCTAGTTAAAAACTTGCACACAAAAGATAAAACATGATTGATAGGCTCAATAAAATTAAAAATATATGCACAGAATAAATAAATTGAATTGACAAGCTCAATGTAGTTAATTATAATTGAAAAATTTAGAATTTACAAGGGTTATATTCATGTTCGGTTTACTAAAATGTATGCAATGAATTAAGATGGATCTGTAACTTGTCTTACTTAGTGTATTCCAAGTTCAGAGATGGTAATCTTACTAATTAATTATTTGTATAGCTATTTATATTGGGACATGACCAATTTAGATTTTTAAATGTAACTAAGGTATATCTTACTACACAACAACAAAGGAAAGGTTTACAAAGCTTCTAGGATAATGATATTATGAAATAACCTTAATTAGGCCTACAATACATAAAATAAATCTAATCTAATGCTCACTAAATATTGTGGCACAAAGGGGTGTAGTTAAACAAAAAAAATGAAACATGACAATATAAATATACTCAATTAAATGTAAAGGTAAACTACACAAGGATTAAAACATTCATCATATTACCTTGTGCAATATCTATCTATAAAATGAACTATTGAAATTTAGGAATACTTACCTTGAACTAAAGTTGTTGTGCCTCAATCTCTCCCTTGGCCAATGATGGTTTTCAAGAAGTTCTTATGGATTTATAAGGATCACACTATAGAATTTATCTCTAAACTAAAATGCTAATAATGAATCCTCAAGTATAGAAATAAAAAAATTGTGAGCTATAACAATGTAAAAGTGAATGTTCTTATTCTTTTCGATTGAAGTGGAGGGGTTATTTATAACTAAGGATTGACCCTAAATTCTCCTATGAATTTAGGTGATAAGGTCAACCAGATCGATCTTATTAGGCAAGAAAGATAATCATTATATCTCAAACTATGTTAATTTAACTAACCTACTTCCATAACATGCACTGAATTCTTAACAATATTGACATCGATGACATAGTAATAAAATGGATTAATTATTAGTTAGGAGATGTTTAGGAAGGAAATTTTATTATAGGATTGGATAAATGGATTTTAATTGCTTAGGGAGTTAAATAAAATTAACTTGTAGTTGTTATAGGTAATGGTATATGTACCAACAATATTGAGAACTACCAAAGGTCCACCGACCCCTTTCCAAGTGCACCCTTTAAGGTGTGCACTCAGAGAGATTGAACTTGACAGGAACCTAAAAGAGATAAAGGGTCAGTAAATGATATATTCTAAAAATATTGTGTGTATACATATTGTATCAACCCAAAAATGTACTCCTAACCTTGCTCTTATTAATTTCAAGAATTTAAAATTCTTGAAATTTTATGTTTTGTAGACTAATTATATAATACAATTTTATGTTGGTTATAGGTTAGTTACAAGAAAAAAAGTCAAGTTGCACTCACATAAAGACAAGTAATATATACAGACCGAGGTACACATTTATTTCCTTTAAACTAACTATTTCATTACTACATTAATGGGTAGGTGGGAATATAGATACTAAAATTTAATTTATGTAGTGCGTTAGTCTTGTAGACTAGGAAAATATCTATCATGGTTTTACCTTTCATTATATACATGCCTAATGTTGAAAGGCTCATTTTCACTATCTCTTTGTGCCTATATTTATTACATCTTGGTCCGACCATTATTATTCTAATGACTAGGCCTTATATATTATGCAGAAAACTCTAAAACTTATTATTATCCTTAACTTCTAGTTTTAGACTTGTACATATTTTTTATCTTCTTGAATACTTGTGTCCTAGACATACACCTACATCGACACAAGTCTCCACTTTTCCTAAAAAATGTCCAATGTCTTAAACTTATCTAATTTTAATATGAAACATATCCTAAAGGTCAGCCTTAGTGCTTTAGTATGATATATTTCTAAAATGGATTGATATACGTATGTATGTATGTATACATAATACACACACACGCACGCATGCACGCACACACGCACACACACACACAGACACACACACACACACACACACACACACACACACACACACACACACACACACACACACACACACACATCTACCCTCATTCATTACACACCTAAGAAATATCGAAAACTCATAAGGAAACTTACCAAGAAGCACTCAATCAAGATTCAAGTGAGAAAACATTCCCTATTCATCCTTATTTTTATATTAGTCATAGGAGAATTATTCTCATAGGTTTGGAGAATTTTAAGAGTATTTCATGATCCATATTTGCCAAATTACAAGCTAGGTCACTACATGTCTTTGTTTATCATATATTACATTCTTATGCACACATGATCTAATACATAGAGAATAACTACATATTTCTGAGGCCCTCTTCAGAGTATGGGCTATGTATACAATGCCCATTGATAGACAAGTGCTTGAGGAAGCCCAAAATTATGAGCCCACTAACCCATTTTCCCATACTAACTCTCAGTGAAGGAAGCTAGGGTTTGATCATATAGTAAAGAGTGATAGTTTATGCACATGATCTATATACATAATAATAACAAAAAATAAAACCTTGGGAGGATCTAGTTAGTTGCATCCATATGTAATTAGTATTCCATACATGAAACTTAAGTCAAATTTTGACACCTATGTTGATACAACTATCTAGATCTAACACAAGCATCTGAGGCCACAAAAATAATACTATTAGAACTTGGCAACTCTTCTAGGATCACATTTGGGTCCACTTCCAACCTATTCTATATTATACCTATATGTGCATATAAACCAACTAAATATCATTGTTGCCTATTTATTTCTATATTTATAAATAGACATGTACTTTATTATTTTTAGTAATCTCAGTTATATACTTTTAGAATACTATTTGTTTGAATTTTCTATTAATTATCTTTCTAATTTATTTATTTCACCATCCTTGTCTAAAAGATAATATAATACCCCTTAACCCTATATATCCCCTTATCTAAATTAGTATTAACCACTACTTAAGAGTAGGTTATAATTAAAAGGATTTTGAATCACATGAAACATAGTAAAAATAGTGTCTCAAGGCCCATTGTGATATCCAAAGTAGTTATTCCTAACACTTGGAGATGAACATTGAAAAATCCTTTAATTTAATTATATTATTTATGAATATAATCCATATTGATACCCATTTTTCGTTGAAGTGTGATGTTGAAGATATTCAATCTTGACCCATTATCTCTCAAGACATATTTCACTCCCTTATTTATGATTTTCACTTGAATAAATAATGGGATATTTTAATTCATAGTATGTTAAGTAGACAAGTCTTGTCAAAAGATATCATGTGTTCAATTTTCTTCAATTGTTGAAAATAAATGAAAAATAGTTTATTCTAAATCATTTTGTATATTTGTGTCATGAAGCAATGAATATAGGATATCTTTGTAGATAGTTGACCTTTTGTGTAGCTCTTTTATATCATAACCTTTAATTGGATGTTTTGGCATCTTTAGAGGTGGTGAGAGATGAGTATGGAAATTTTAACTATCTTCATGTTTTTGTTCATGATGGGTAACCATACCTCTTTTTATGGTGTTACATTGAGAGAGGAATCCAATATAATCCTATGGAAAATAACAAGGGAAAGATGGTAGCCATCAAAAACCTGAGGTCATGTATTCCTTTTAACATTATTTGGTGACATAAGTTATACCAAATTGGATATTTAGACACTACAAGTTAATAAGGAGAGATAAATATTCTTCATCAATTAGTTGTAGCCTTTATTAAATTGCACACTAGTTTGACCCACTTAATTACATGTTTTTGCAAAATATTACATATTTTAGGGAAACAACATGTAAATATGACATCATATCTTTAATAATAAAATATAAACTAGTTACATCGATTATTTACATAAGTTTTATATGTAAATGAGGAAATTAAAAAAATAGAATTGAAGTCCTAATGCAAAAACATGAAACCCTAATATGGTGAGATGAAACCTTAAGTGATAAAATAGGGTTTGGTGAACTTGAAATAATGTTCAATTTCACATTATGTTTTAACCTATATTGGTTTAATTATGTCAACAAGATACAAAATTTGATAATTTATATTTTATAAGATATGTCCTATTTCTTGTAGATCTAAATGTAAGAAGTAGATTGAGATTGACTAATTATACTTACTATTTATAAAAATGAAAAAAAATCTAATAATTAGTTATTTTTGTTATATTTTTTGTCACTTATATTTTCACCCATTTAGGATATTATTAACACTACTCATCCAAGTGGCACAATGGAAGCATCTCTCTTGTTGTGGGGAACAATCTGGTGAGATGAATCTCTAAAAGGGCTAGTTTCCTTGATGCACTCTTTGAAACACTCTCCTGTTTACAAACTTGGTATGAAAAGGGTTAAGAAGAAAAACTAATAAAACTAAATAGTGATTCGCCAATGTATAATTTCCTCCTAATAATTGATAATATACTACTTAGAACAAAACAAAGCCTTCTTCACACAAAACTCACAACATAAGACAAACTGTTACATCAATGTCTCATATGTTAGTTTCAAAAGGTATTTTGATAACTTTGAGGGTAATTAATGATAAATTTATATAATAAATTCATGAATAATTTATAAAATAATTGTACACTTAAGAGAGAACACTAACAAAGACCTGTAACAATTACTCTTCTGCACACTTGGTGAACAATCAAGGATAACATGCTAGAAAAGATCATCGTATACTAGACAAGACCAACAAGATTGAAATAACACTCAATTATACACAATTTAAGTATGAAAATTCACTTGTTTTATTTCTTCAAGATACATTAAAATAAAAAATTGGCCAAGTTTTCACCATCAACCAATGGAACCTACTCAAAAAAGAGACAAAAGAGTTAAAATTTATATCATTTAGAAGAGGGGCAAGACAAGGGAATTATAAAGGCCACTTTGACAACAATAAAGATGATAAAATAGGATAAATTTACATGATAACTATATTTTAACTGAACCATGTAATGTCAAGAAGTCCAAGTGTCTATACAAGTCATGAAACTTATGAAAAGTGGCATGAAACTCCCTGTCTTGGCCCAAAAAACTTCTTTCATGATTTGGACCCGTTTTAACATCCCAAAACTAAATAGGGATATGTATGATGATTTTTATGAGATTTAATGATTTCATAAATGCCTATCCATTCATTAGTTATAGTCTACTCATTTGGAAACTCTTTGAAGGAAACCATCACTACCTGTAGTCTAAAAAACTCCTTTTTCAATCACCCCTCACACTTGGCCTCAAAATTGGATTTATTTTTCCATTAAAATACATGGAATGGATTTTATCACACTTTTAAATACTCTTCATGGCCTTATAATAATTAGGTACACCTTAAAAAGGCTCAAACTTAAATTTTTCATCCTTCTCACCATTGTGTTCACTATGCCAATTTTGATTGGCTGAGATGAGAGCTATTGTTTGAAAAATTATAATTTTTTTCCAGGTATTAAATGGACATAGGGAGTTATAAAAATTATATATCTTTCTTCAAATCTTTATTTCATCTCTTGGAACTTCTATAACATGTAACACAGAAAAAATGGTTAAAAATACCTTATTTTGCGCCTTGTTTGTATAATTTCGTATAGCTCAAAAGTATGGGAGGAATACTAAGTGAGTCATATTCAAGGTCCAATAGCTTTCATGGTAAAATTATGTCATCTTGATATCTTCTCTATCTTATTTTCTCCATCGGGTCTTGACTGAAGGTTTAGTAGAGTTTAGGAAGTTTTTAATCTTAAGCTTTGTTCAAAACATTTTGATGTTGAACTTGCCAAAAAATGCCACAAACCTTATTTTTAGGTACCATAATAACCCTTCCAAACTCCTTTGGCTCCCATGAAAAATCTTAGAGGTGATATGAACACTTGAAGTCACCCCATCGAGTTTGTTCCCACCTTTCTTGTATGCTTGGACTATCTCTAAGCTAGAAATAGATTTCCTGTAGGTTCCTCTACAAGTCTGGAAATGTAAAGAAGAAGTATAATAGTTTTATATTTAAAATTTTACTTCTAGAGAAAACCAAATGTAGATATGAGTGTTAGGAAGTTGAAGTGGCCTTCCATGATCTTTTCTCACGTGGCACACTTCCCCATGGGCTATACAAGTGCCAAATACTCATTTTTTATTTGATTTCTTTAATTTTGGTTATACAACATGCAATATTGTGATGTAACACATATCCCTGATACGTAACCTAACCTATTTGATGTTTTCAAGGAAGAAAGGACATATGGGCACCTTGGGAATCATGCCACTTGCATTTATGACCCTTAAAAGCTCACTAAAAGCCTCAGAATGACAAATAAACCTATTAAACTATGACCAAGGCTAAAAATACATTAGAAAAAATCAAATGAACTATAATATAGCCTATGAAAAATACTTAGACCCCTAAACATCTAAAAAACCAAGTTTTTAACATATGGGGTCCAAATTTGACCTAAAGTCAAATTTGGTCAACACTATAACATTTTGTAATAAAAAATAATTTGAAATGGATCTATGTACACTCATATCAATAGAATGACTTTCATACTCTAATTAGATGGATCAAGTAATGCTTAGATGAATACAACTACTGAATATGTTTATTGTCTATTAAAACTATCTTATATGTTTTTCAGTTTGTTCAGCGATGCAATTCTACGCTTGACATTCAAGATGTTTCATGTGTAATTTTAGATGTTCAATCTTATGTACAAATTCACATTTTTATTCCTTAACCTTTAAACCTTAGCTTCACTTTTGACACTTTTATTGGCCTATACAAATGGGTTAAGTACATTGTCTGGATAGCCCCAATCACACTATGTTTTATGGATGAGAATTTCCTACATTCTAGTACTCTAAGGATGGATTAGACTACATAGATTTCTCTCACCTATGTGTATGTATGATCTATAGTGATCCACTAATATGTATGCAATTGTTTTGTATTTAAACAATAAAAAATGAATAACTTTAACCTTACCATAGATGTAAAAACTTAGTTTAGTGGTTTTTATCGTAGGGGTTCTCATATCGATATGCTCTAAAGAATTTCCTCGAGGATGTACATATGTATTCCTCAATGTGCAAGTGATTTCCTTAGTGAGATATAAATAGAAATAACCTTAGGCTTAATGCATTTATATATAATTAATTTCCATCCGTAAATAACATGTGAAGTGTCAATCCAACCTAAAGTAAGGATTTAAAATTGATAATTAGTCATTTGGATAATCTCGGTCACTTCTGGCAAAGGCAGCAGATCCCAATAATTTGTATCATATGATTTTTGTAAGAACTACTTACGATGGACAAGATAGTGAACTATAAAATGGTAATAGGTTGCTTAGGATAATATTAAAAATAGGCATAGACTTGGGATAGTATTATATGTATGAAAAAAACCAAGAGTGAAGGCCATATATAGATGAATGGTGCAGATAGAAAGTCAGAAAGAGTCAATTACGTATGCATAAGTCATAAATGTTAAGGATTGTTCAAAACTGACATTTTCAAGTGTCTAATAGAAAATTTATATGTATGCAATTGCCATTCTTATGTAGTTTTGAGTTGCTTTCTATAGGGTCTCCATTCCTTCATATTATAAAAGAATAAAATCAAGGTGTGTTCCTAAAATTTCTTTGCCTTTCTAATTTTTTGGTTTATTTTAATTTTTTATTCTTTACATTGTAACTCTATTTGATTAACTAATTTTATATTATATATTTTGAAAGTTATTAAAGATAAAAATAATCACTAGTTCACAATTTACAGAAACAAATCCATTGTGACTTAATGTATTTCAAAACTATCCTATCATATTCCTCTTTTACATTCACTTCATCTTCCCTTTATTTTATCTTCTTATATGCCAACCTATATTGGAATTTTCATTACACATTTTTATTACAATTTATATTATAATAACAAAATTAATATCTTATCGAATGGATATGTGTGAAATAATAAGGACATGAGAACATATAAGACTGTTTGAACATAATCATGATATTCTAGACACTATAAAATTAGTGTTAAAAGAACATAAAATATAAAATGTACCAAACATTGCATGCTATTAAATTTGTGCACTAAGGTCACAAATATTATTTTAGTGAGGATTAAAAATAAATGGCAAACATAGTAAGGATACAATTCTCTACTCTAATGATTCATACACTAGTACATGGTAATTTTAAGTATAATTTTATGTGCAATATTTTCTTCAATAATTAGGCTTGTTGATCTCTTTGAGTGTCTTTGGGTGATGCATTCATAGATAGCAGTATAGATGAAGACATTCCTTCCATAGTGCACTCCATAAATAACTAATTCAGTAGAATAATAATAATAATAATAAATATTTATTGATTAGAAACTGAAATATTTAACACTTTAGATAGATTCATATTACAAACATGCCTGTACACAGACACACACAGAGGGCGAGGGAGGGAGGAAGGGACGAAGAGAGAGAGAGAGAGAGAGAGAGAGAGAGAGAGAGAGAGAGAGAGAGAGAGAGAGAGAGAGAGAGAGAGAGAGAGAGAGAGAGAGAGAGAGAGAGAGAGAGATATTATATAAACTTACAATTAATGTCATGTTATTAACGTCATGATATCATTCAAGCCTCCAACCCCTTCCTAGATATGCACAGATATATATGTTAGCTACTCTCACTAATCCCTACACTTTAAATTTTTTCCTCACGATTTTTCTAAATCCCTTATAATAGTGTATATATTTATTTATATAGGCACAAAATCCACATACTTAGTTTAATGCTCTCACCATCTAACTAATCCCATAATTATTAAATCATCATATAATGTATCATAATCTACAAATGGTCAATATAGTTTCAATCCATCATAACACATTACGACCATAACACATCAAAAATAAATATGAAGTGCACTCAAAATCCTTTTGTGATTCAAGGCATTAAATTTGAAATGGTTAGAAACTTTAAGTAATTTTCTCTTTGATGATCTGATTATTTCACAAGGTTTATGCATTTAACAAGTTACATGGAGATTGCACATCCTGAAGCCAAGTTGTAATGATTGACACGTAGATTAAATGCATTTTTGAGTTTCATTCTTCTAAAAAGCTATCACAAGCATTCATAATTCTAACTTGTACATTGATACTTTGACCTTACATAACTTCACTTTACATAGTTGTGCACCATTAAAATGGCTTTCTACAAAGGTTTGAAAATATAGTTAATATTTGCTTCATGTTTTGGGTTGTGTCCATCAAACAAATTACACGAAAGTAATAAAATATGCATGAAAAGAATGCTTAAACAACACATAAGGTTTGAGCGTAAGCAAAGACTTGTGAAAACTATTGTAGTCTTCTTATTTCTTCTCTAAATATTTTTGGTTGATGCAAGATTATAAGTGAACCTAGATACCCCTGCATCATTGGGTAATGAGGAGATTCTAATCATCTAGAACATGTTAATGGTTTGTATCAATGACCAAATTGGAAAGGAGGTCAAACACCTTCTTTACTTGACAAGGAGAATAAAAGAATTGTATGGAAGTGAATTCCATACTATTAGTCTTATTTTTCCTAATAATGTAATCTAAAGTATTTGTTGATTATAAATGAGAAGTTCCCAACCTAATTTTTCTTGATAAATTTGAGGATCTAATTCCATTCTAAAGTGAAAATATATATAACATTATGTAATACTTTTTTAGATATTACAATTGAAAGCCAATAATATGTAATATTCTATTAATATAAATTAAAAAAAAAATAATCACCATAATAAAATATTAACATAAATTAAACAATAGAGTTAAATATACTCTAATAAAATAATTAAGTTTATATATATCAGAATATTAAGGATGTTAGACAAAGCATATTATTAAGTGGCTCCACTTGATCTTCCCATACCATAAAGGAAAATGCCTCCGTGAAGGAACCCTACTGTCATATAAAATATGATATCTAATCATTTGTTTTTATTCTCATTATTCAACGAGCTTTGGACAGATATGGGAATTGGAATGGCCGCAGGGAATAATAATCAAAGATTAATAAAGCAATTTGGCTCTTCTTTTCATAACGGCGCCAGATAAAACAAAAAAGCTAAGTACTTCTTGTTCTTCGGAGGTGAAAATGCTACGAGAACTAAAGGGGGTTGATGAAGATTGAGAATGTCTATATGACTTGGAATATTATGGGATGCTTTTCCTAAAGCGACCTCCTCAACAATAGGTTACACGCACTCAAATGTGCCATTGAACCCTCCAAAGATCATCCAAAGTGGGTTACATAAATAAGTAACAACAAGAAAAAAGAGTTTTTTAAGATTTATGGTTGAGGAATGTGTTGTTTTCGTTTAGGTTGTTTTTAAGATGGTTTTTTTTTTCATTCTGTGTTTTTTCATGTTGAATTGGTTGAAGTTTCATTGAAGGATGTTGTTTTCTCTTTTGAATATGTTATTATTTGGTTGAGGATTGGATCTATTGTTATGTGTTTCCTTTCTTTAGTAGTGTCATGTTCTTTTTGTGGATAAGGTTTTGTCATTTTTTATGGTTTTTTCATTTTTTTATTGTTTTCATGTTTTTAAAACTTTCGGAGATTAGACCTTTTTTATGTCTTAGAACTGATTCACAGCTCCAATAAAAAAAGTTTACCCTATCTAATAAAAAAATATCAGATATTTACAATTAAATTTAAAATTAAAATTTACTTAAGTATCTATTATAAATTTATAGGGTAAAGATTTCTAAAATAATTTTAATATATGTTTTAAATATTAGATATATGTACTTTATTCTTACAAGATTCAAAATTTATAACTAACTTTCAAAAAAATACAAATTATTGATCTAAAAATAATTTACATAATTTTATTCACAGAGAATTCACTAATCATATTAATTGTAGAAATATTTTTTTTGGTTAAACACAAAATTTTCACCATTAAAATAATTCTTAATATAAAAAAAATACAATTAACTTTATTAAAAAAAATAATAATCTATAATTAAAAGTGAACACAATAAAAATAATATAAAGAAAGAATAATGAAGTTTTAACGCATTTATATACAGATTTGTGGGCAGAGACCTCCCAACTAATAATCTATTATGATGGTGCCCACCGTCTGCCACCTCCATGTGCAGTATGACGTAGGTTGCACATGCCCCTTCTAACAAAAGCAATTAATAAGGCTTATTTCCATGGGATGCTGGTGGGTTAGCTCTTTATTTTAAAGGAAGATTCGTTACCAAAGAGGGGTCGGTAGGAATTGACTGAGAAGCTTTGGGGTCATGACAGGGATAATTAGTTGCTGACCCTTCAAAATACGGGATTTGGTTGTCTGTATATCACGAGTTAAAGATATATATAAAATTAATATGTTCACAAAGATGAGGCCCACATACACCTGATTCAAGATCATCACTGATCAGCAAGAACTACTTCATTAACACGCTTCCTTGGCTATTTATCCCTTCTTCCCACTTTCTTGAGCCTCCATTATACGATCGGATCCCTTCCATACAAATATATAGTGTGTATGATAATTCTTGTCTTGGTAATGATAAATTTCTACTTTGATCTGGATCGATCCCTTCACATTCAATCATATTTCTAAGCATGCGCCTGCAATGGCATCACTGCACAGTTATGACTCAATTTTCAAGATAAAATAGTTGTAGCAGATCGTCCTAGTTATGCAGCAACCGTTATTCCAATCTCATGGACCGCCACCCACAAGCTTATTTTGTTAGGAGCCCCGCGAATTGCAGCTGTATGACAAAGTAGAATCCCACAATACTTTTTATTAAAGGATATACATCTAGATTGGGTGCAAGATCAATCATATTTTTTTTTTGTTTCAAGCGAAGAATTTGTATCTTGATAGATGGCTTAACAATTCGGATATACCATTATTACTAATATTTCTTGTACAGTTAATTTGATCTACAAAAATATAATATAAACATGTCTTCGGATAGAATCTCTGCAGCAGCGTCTAAGAAGAGGAAGGCCACAATGGAAGATGAAGACCTGAGATTTCCTTCTGCTTTGAAGCCAATTGTTACTGCTCGTCCTACTTGCAACTCGAGACTATTATTATGTAGAGGGGATTCAAAGGATGATGTTCTGGTTAATTTGGATATTACTAGTACTCCTAGCATTGAGGGTGATGATAATGAAGGATGTGAGACCCCCAAGGGTGAGGAGTACCAAATACCTAAAGTTTTGGCATGCCCTCCTGCTCCAAGAAAATCCAGATCAAATTCAAAGAGAAAGCCGGGGAAATTTTTCTATGTGAGTCCTGTCGAACTCAATTTGCTATTCAATCTTTCCCAGCCCAAAAACTTTCAAGTCAGATGAAGGCCTGCACAAAATTTTAGATTTATTTAAGTAAATGTATTTTTTCCTCTCTTTCACCTTCTTTATCTTCTTTTCTACAGAATTTTGTAGAGTACCATATATTTCAACCATAGCGTTGTAAATCAATAATACATTGGAGTTCTTTATCTTTAATCTACAGAAGTTTATAATGTTTCATATATTTCGGCCTTAGGGTTGTAGATCAATAATAATTCGGAATTGCTCTTTATCTTATTTTTTTGAAGTTGTTTATATGGTATCATATATTTCAATCATAAAGTTGTAGATCAGGAATACATCGGAGTTCTATGTGGAAGAGAAGAGTCTCTACATTTCAAAGATTTTTTTTTGCACTATATATTTTGGCAAGATCAATAAAATATTGGAGCTCTATATCATGTAATGAAGTAGACTAGTCTCTACACTTCACAGATTGTTTTAGAAAATCTATCTTAACCATTAGATTGTGACCGAAGCATATATTGAAGTTCTAAATCATGTAATGGAGTGGATTCTACACTCCAGACATTGTTTTCAAATAGATATCTTGGAAATAGGATTGTAAAACAATAATGTATTAGGGTTGTATATCTTGTAGAGGAGAAGAATCTCTACACTTCAGACACTGCTTTCCAGGCGTTTATTTTAAACATTGCAGGCTGCAGTTATAAGAGAATTAATAGTTTGCCAGATTGGTGGACTGTGTAAAATTAAACCTGGTGTAAGTTGGGAGTTTGAAATTCTCTGGAAGATAGATTTACCATGAAATCCATTGAACTTTCGAGTGTCATGATTTATATCGCTTGTACTTCATGCACTTTGTTTCTGAAACGTTGACATTATGGGTTGGTGTTTTAAGCAGACATGGCAGAGATAACAACTTCAAGCCATGATACAGCAATTAATTCTTATAGTTAAATTTAGAGAGGATAAAGCCTTTTTGAGAGGAAGATGTCAGGCTTTCAATAATAAGAGCTGTGTCAAGTTGGTTTAAGAGTAGGCCAAAGCTGTGGCTCAGTTCGATCCCAAGTTATAAGGTTTAAACGATGGTGACCTATCTTATAATAATAATAATAATAATAATAATAATACCTCTCTTAAACTTATATTCCGTCAGGTCAATTTGCAAGGGTTGAGAGATTTACTCAAAGTTGTCAATTGTTAGTCACTTCTGTTGTGAATTTTCATTTAAGTAAGATGCAATGCATGAAATATCTAAACGACTGTAACATGTTTGTGAAACTACATGAGTTACAGATCTAATAGATTTTTGTAGGTCCAACAGGCCCATATACGGAACAACTGTAAGAATCCACAATATCAGAACACAGTTCAATTTACCTGCTATCTAACACTTTCTGTGTACGTTCCTTCACAATTAAATATTTATATGTCTTTAATCTTATTATTAGTATCGGCCAAGGAAACTTATTATAGAAATTATTGGGATAAATAATTTTTTTAACTTTAACAAATAAGAATTTTTAATAAGATATATTATCTTAACAATTTTAAAATTTAACATTTAAAAATAAAAAATTATTATTATTATTATTATTATTATTATTATTATTATTATTATTATTATTATTATTATTATTAATGCCATGATAGAAGGTTGTATGTGTGTGAATAGTATTCATTGACAATTCATAATGGTCAAAGTGAATTCAAATGGAATTTAAGAAGGAAAAGACACTCAAAACATTGGTTAAGTTGGTTATAAGATTTACAAAACGCATCAATATATTTTTTTATCATAACATCACAAGCAAAAATATTTTGTATTTATTTTTTAATTAGAGGGAATTAAGGTTGTCCATAATGAAACATGGGTTGGGTTGACTACTCTAACACAGGATGAGCCCCCAATAAACCTTTAGGCACTGCACAATGGAACCCTCACGACACACAATGGGGGAACCACATAAGACACGAAAATTTAGCATTTAATTCATGTCAATTGTGCATGAATTAAATATATATAACCCTCCTAGCAGTCCGCCCCTTCCCCCCACCTCACGGTCCCTCTTATCCCCCCTCCACACACACACACACACACACACACACATTTCAATTTAACATTTAATTCATGTAATAGATATTGTATTTTTTACGTAAATGCATTTTAAAACAATTTAAATTAAATATTAATAATTTTGGGTAACTTAGCCACGCAATCTAGCTGAGACATTTATCGTAGAAAAATAAAAGGGACATTTGCCCTGTCAAGTGCTTGTCTACAAACTAGATTTAATCACATCAATTCTCTATAGTTTAATATAAAATATTTTATGACATGAGCTTTTTAATACTGATATTGTACCACATATTTATTTTATACCATTTACTATGTTAAATTTAAATTACCACTTTACATCCAAACTCACTTATAAATAAGTTTCAATACAAAAGCATGTACTAACCGCTACATGACTCTTGCTATCTCCCATTTTTATTTGGTTAGATATCTTAAATATTTATTGTTAAAAACTCAACATATATCAATCTTTTAAGTGTATTAATAATTCTATTTTATTTTATAAGAAATTGATTTGTGATAGATAGTCTGAATTATTTTTGGAGGGGAATCGACAAGATCGAGATTACCTGTTAGTATGTTGTCAGAAGTGACTGCTAAAATAATTGAGAAAATTTGACTGGTGATAAATGGCCTCATTTTTTGTTGAACATGGACATTGATATGACCTAGATTTACTTATTATGTTCTTGGAACCAACTGTAAAAATAATTGAAACGACATCCACACACACACACACACATATATCTGTGTGTGTGTGTGTGTGTGTGTGTGTGTGTGTGTGTATAATTTAGTGAACAAACTAATAATATAGTCTCTTCTAATTAACATTGACAGTAATTTGGATTTCAATTCACTCAACAAATACAAAACATTTTACTCCTCACACCTAAAAACATATAACTTCAATTTCATTGCATTATTTTATATCCAGATTAAAAATTAAAAAAAAACATTCAAACTCTAACTTATTTTTAATAACCTTTCTTTTAATAAATAAATGTTAAATTTAAAATTTATTGTGTTAAATTACATTAAAATTAACATAATTAACCTTATGAGTACACACTCTTTCAAGATTCCCACCTCCTCATCTGTCAATATAACTCACCCTCTAAACATAATTATCACGTAGTGTGGTCATCTTCATTTGTAAGCTATAGCCATTTCCATCTCTAACTCATACTTCGAATGAATAATATTATTATAGAGTTCATGAACTAGAGTTCATAGATCAACAACAACAACAACAACAACAACAACAACAACAACAACAACAACAACAATAATAATAATAATAATAATAATAATAAAACAAAGAATATTAATAAAATATAAAAAATATATTGAAAATAAAAATTGAATATAATTTTTTTAAAAATGAAATAGATATCTCTATATATATGACAATTAATTTTAATATGATACTAACAAATGTTATAAGCTTACTAATGCAAGGGCGTCCATGTGATAATATTACAAGGTAGAAAAATCCCACAATACGTAAAAATTATAGTCTTAAAAATAAGCTTACTAATGCAAGGGCGTCCATGTTATTGATGTTTTGTATGGATAGATGCTCTTCAACTCATTCTTAAAGAGAGATGTTTATTTCACTAAATCTTTACAAATTTAAGTATTTATTATGTCACGCTGGTATGAAATAGGGAAGATATATCAATAATGGGTTTTTTTTGGTGATATTATATAATGGAGAAAAGTTAATAATTTTGCAACTTGACAATTACGTGATATTTAAATCATGTTATATGAGTACTCAAAATATATTTTATAATTGATTGTATTGATATTTAAGATAATATTTTTTTTAATTTGATAATTAAATGATATTTAAAAGATGTTATATGAGCATTCAAATTTAATTTTATAATTAATTTTATTGATATTTAGTTTTTTTTTTTTTGAGATTAATTTAAGTAGAGAGAGTTACATTTTAATTTAAAATAAATAAAATAAAATTTATTAATTTTTTTTTGGTTACTTTATAACTTAAATAAATATTAATTGTATAATGTTGTATAAATTATATAAGTATTTCTAATTTTATTTTATTTAAATATTACGTTTTTTTTTTTCATATAATTTAGAAAATATTGGTACATATTCGAGTATTGGATCTTGTCTTTATAATTACAAAATAGTTAGTAATTAATATAATATTATTTTATTATACTCATGTTAATAATGTGTAATAAAGATGCATAACATAATACATACAATGAACCATTTTATTCATAATTTTTAGATATTTAATTTTCATATTTTAAATTAATTTATTTTTATTACATTTCAAATTTTCTATTTTAAATAAATAAAAAATATTATTTGTTTATGTTTTATCATATATAGTATAGTACATATTTAGTTTTTTAATGCACATGTGTTTCATAGATTACATGAGAGATTCAAGCGTTTAACATTTTTAGGGAATTTTTGGTTGGTTATTACAGGTTAAAGGGGGAATAGGATATTCAATATTGAGATAACTTATTCCTAAAAGTAGATGAATTAAATAATCTATAAAAAGATATTCTATTTCAGTATCAAATTACGAAAATGTTAACTATAGAAAGTATAATGCAAAATGATATTTTGATTGCACAATCATAAAGATAAAACAATACTTAGCTTATGCAATGATGAGCAAACAATTATGAGATGTAAATGTGGAAACATGATGTCTAATGTTAATAAATAAGTCATTAGATTTTATAAATATTCTTTCTAGTTGTCTAGACACTTGCATCACCTTATGAACACTTGTGTCACCCTATGGACACTTTCATCACCATGTTGACACAAGTTACATTGATGTTACTATTTGAATCACAACATAGCTATCATGTATAATATGTTCACTATATCAATATTTCACTAACAGGTTTTTATGGGTTTTAAATTGCCTTTCATTTGATCTATTTGGATCATGCACATAGATTGTCACTGACTATTTGTAACTCAAATCCTAGCTCTCCACCTTAGATTAGGTTACCCTATGAAAAATAGGTTAGTGAGCTCACAATATTGATCTGACTCCAAATAACCCTCTATAAATGGGCACTACCTACATAGCCAATACTCCAAGGAAAGCCTCAAAGTTATGTAGTTGTCCCCTATACATGAGAATATGTGTGCAAAAGGGTGAAACATACTATATGAAAATGCATGTAGTGATTTAGCTTGTAACTTGATAAATATGGTTTTTGAGATATAATATAACCACTCATATTATTGATAAGTAAATATGAGTGAACATGGTAGAATTATTTAATAATGTGCTTTGAAATTCAATAGTATGTATATGTTTGATTGCTAAATGCTTGATGTGTTCTAGATTGATAGTGACTATGATTTTACTTGTATTTGTATTAGTTCTATTGAAATAATCATCATGAAAGGGTTAATGGAATTCTTAGGCTAACATGTACACTTTGAAATATTTTTAAGTTTGAGTGTTTGTAGGTTAAGGACACTTACACTAGAGTGCAGATAGTAGCATCGACACTATTGTCCTACCTTGAATGTAATTATCTACTATGAAGGAAAGTTGTTGAGGATAAATGTAATTGAATATGAAAGGCATATATATCAATTTTTAGGCATCCATTGGTTACAAGTGATCTAGATAATCATAATAATCAGGGTTAGGATAATAAGTAATTAGACCTAGTGATATTGCAAGTGCAAGCCTTTTGGCTACAAGCAATGCCAAACTAAAGGGTTGAGCCCTGAGATATATATGTCAATTGTAAATGACTAGTTTAACATATAAATCTAGTTTTAAGTATCTCTTTTAACCCCTAAATTGAGATTGATCAATTTGGTATAGGGTTAAGAATATAGAAATGAATAAGCACAAGGGCAATAAATAGATCTATAGTAGTCGAATTAATTGTAAACTCAAATCAACAATATACTAAATTTATAATACTCAGATATGCTAAAAATAGAAATCAAAAATATTTATTGATATTAGGATAAGTGGGGTAACTGCACAAAGTTGGGGGGGATAAAAAGTGGCATACCCGTGGACATCATCTTCCTAAAATTTTAGAAATATGAACTTATATAGATAATTTGAGATATCTACACTCTAAATTTGAATATGGTGTAAGAACATGAAATGTATCATTTCAAGTCTAGCTTCCAAAACATTCTTTTTTTAAATGGTTAATTATAAATAGGTCAAACATCTAAAATTTGAAGAGAAACTCTTGTTTTCTTTAAGAAATGGGAGTAGATAGATTGTCATGTGGTGCACCATTTTTTGAGAAGCATTTAATATTTTTTGAAACACTTCAATACAAATTTAGATAAGATCTTCTAGTTTGTGACCTATATTGTTTTATATTATTTCAATGAATACCTTTTATTTTATGATTTTTTCCTATAAATAAATATTGAAGACTAACAAAAAAATGGATATCCATCCATGTGGTGCACCTAACTACCTCAAAAAATGAAAAATTAATGTTTTTTTAATCCATGTAGAATTAGGCCTAGTTTGTGACCTATAACTTGTTTAGCACTTGGATCAATGTAAGACAAATTACATGAACATGTATAGGCATGTATGTTTATGGCATGTAGTGACCTAAAAAAGGTATAGTTAGAAATCAACATAGTTTGAAACCTTAAACTAGTCCAAAAATTTATTAAAAAAATTGGAAAGAGGAGAGCGTGCTCGTCATGATGCTATTAAGTTTTTTGAATTTAACCAATAAAATTCAGAGTGTATTTGGTGATCAAATTTGAATTTTATTGTTTTTTTATGATAACTCTCAAACTCGAATGTAGATTGATAGGTCCAAACTTTTGGCTCAAGAATCCAATCCATTCTTGAGCTAAAAGGCACAGTATTTAAATTCAAATTGAAATAACACAATTATGTTAATGTATAATGTGATTATGTTAATGTATAATGTGATCATGTTAATATATAATGCAATCATGTTAATAGATAATACAATCATGTTAATATATAATGTGATAGAATTAATACATAAGACGATCACATTATTATAAAAATGATAATGTGATCATGTTATTGTTATTTTGCACATTAAATTAATGAACATGTAGATGGAGTGAACCATGGTTAATAGATAACATGATCATGTTATTATAAAATCAATAATGAGATCATGTTATTTTAAAATTAATAATACGATCACGTTCTAATTATTTTTCACATAAAAGCATGTTGACATGCATATGAAGCTAATTTGGGCTACAAACTATATTTACTACTCTTAATGTCTACTTAATTTTACATTTATATTTTTACACTTATTTCATTATAATTTAAATTTATTTTAGGAAATATAAGAAATTAAGGTCATTCTGCATCTATTATAGTTAGTCTCATAGTTGCATTCCTTATGATGTGGAAAGTAGATTTTCAAAATCTAATCTAGTCAGTACTTAGACATTTCCAGGGTCTAGGTATTAAACCTACAGATTTCAGTACATAAATTTTGTTATTGATATCCATTTTTGGTAAACATATAGTTATTTTTTAGGTTTTTATGCCTTCTATATTGATTCTTGACATTTATAGGAGTTCAATTTTTTATCAAAATTGAATTTTGAAAATTACTCACTTTGAACTTGATATAAAGTGTTGTGATTGGGTAAGTGTAGGTCACATTGATGACCTACACACATCAAATGACCAATTTGTATTAATTTCACTTGTTCATCATCCCTCCCTCATCCTTGATCAACTCCTACTCATCTATCATTACCCCTAATCACTCTCTCATCATAACTCATTGTTATTAATCACTACTTTATTAACCCTCACCATCCCTAGTCATATCCAATCACTCCTTTATCATCAATAATCACTCATCCATTAAACCTCACTCTCTTTTATCATCCCTAATAACTCCCTCTGCATCCTTTATCATCCCTAATCACTCTTTCCTCATCCTTCATCATCCCCGATCACTTCCTCATCCCTATTCACTCCCTCCTTATCCCTCCTCATCCTTAATCACTCCCTCATTGACCTTCATTGTCCCTAATCATCTCTAATAACTTGGGCTTATCATTCGTAGTCACTTATTCATTGAATACCACCATCCTTCATCATCCCTAGTCATTCCCTCCTCATCCCTCATCATCCTTAATCAATCTTTCATCATCCCTCATAATTACTAACCATGCTTTCATTGACCCTCACCATCCCTCATCACTCCATAATTGGCCCTCACCATCCCTCATCATCCCTAATCTCTCCCTCATCATCTAACATAAGTATATAATCTAAAGATACCTTTGATTGTAAACATATGTTGTTTAATCCATTATCAAATAAATTAACTCTTTTCTAGGACTTGTGTTGTCAATACCCATTTGTGACAGTCAATTTTATTACTTAACGAATTGGATGATCTTCCAAATTTATAATCAAGTAACATAATTAATAATAAAAAATAGAATCTGAATTTTGGTTCAGTGAATTATCTTTGTTGTGTAGCTGATTAGATGAAACCTTCTTCAGTTCCACTTTTGGTACCTTGGTTTCAAAGATAAAAATTAAACACAAATCTCATGTATAATTTTATCATCATGAGAAGATATGAATCAGATGAAAATTTATTTGGTGTTTCCCATTCCTGTATGACTTAAATATTGTTCAAGTTCACACATTAAATCCTCATACAAACATTTTATCTCTTACATGAAAAATGAACATTTATTTATATTATCATAAAAATATGTTTACGCAAAATAGGAAAGACTAGTTCAACATGGTGTAGATGTTCATCCCATATTTTATAATGATTAATATGTCATCAAAGTAGATTAAAAAATGACATAGGTAAAGGGCCTGAGGATGTCATTCAACATCTCAATGAATGAATTTTCTACATGATTTAACATAAAAGGCATAACCAACTAGTCAATCAATCCTTCCTATATTTTTAAGACTATATTCCAAATGTTTATAGGTTCGACACAAATATGATGATACCCAAACATAAGATTAATTTTGGATAAAAACTTATACACCATGGATATGGTAGAAAAGTTCCTTAATATTTAGATGAGGATAATGGTTCTTAACTTTAATCTCATTAATATTTTTTTAATTAATTCACAAATTTGTCACAATAATAGTTGGGCTTATGCAAGGCAATGATTTGGGCATGATGTGTCGATTATCCATGATTTAATGGATCTACCACTTGATCTATTCATTATCTAAAAATGATATGTTGTATAAAAATGTTTGAGGTATAGGTAGTTAAGGGATCAAATCAATAGTATTATTTAGTGATAGTATGTATGAACTTATTTATGTGACTAATATATATCCTTATATTCATCTTATTTATGGTTCAATAATTTTTTCTTTCTTATTTTTAGATAAACCACACTATGATAAGATCACATAAGGATGTTATTACATTTAATTATTACCATAAAGAGTATACTTCCTACTAGAACTAACAATATTCTTGCACTTCTTGGCACTAATGACTAAAATATGATGATCTAACTATGATATATGGTATTTTAGATAATGACAATCTATCACAACATTTCAAGGATTTATTTCATAGACTACATGTAAATGGTAAATATATAGTTGACCACATGTAAAAAATCACACATCTCTAATGGTGAGATGTCACAAAGGATTTCATATTTAATTTTTTTTATTTTGTACAAGTGACAGTACTAGGTGATCCATTTATCGAGGCCTACACTAGACCATACACTAGTGTATGGTTATGGATGAAGTATAAATTTCAAGTAAAATTTTTTAAAATATGCTTTAGGATAAATTAAATTTTTCTAACTTCCATTGGAAATGATGAAGTGTATTGGCTCACAATTGATCTACATTTTTTAATGAAACAAATTCATATAATTTCTTGTTGTGGGAAGTAAAGATATTTTTAGTACTGATATATCATTGGGTTTATAATCTATTATCTCCTTACCTTTTTATAGTGATAGATAATTTGTACCCACTTCTTGAGATGTGAAATTAGAAAGATCATAGTGTGACACTCTTGATTAGATTTAATATTGAAGTTCGGAATTAAGCACCACTTTCTAATCTTGGACTACTTGTTCTAATCATTTCAAAATTATTCTCCACTCTCTAGTATGATGACTCAAATAATAGATATATAAATAGAAGGCCTTCAATGTAATTATTTAGATAGTAAAATATCCTCATATGGAAAGCAATTGATTGGTTTGAGGAAATTACATAGTTTGGTGATCTTCATGTATTTACTACTAATTTTTGGTGTTATGGTGGTTTTACTTGCTTCTCTTTTTTTGGCAGATTTTCAATGATGAATTACATCATTTCTAATAAGCCCATATTTTTTCATAGGTGTTAAATATTTATGTTTCAAATTTGCCTCCACATTATTTTGATCATCATGTCTTATATTTTATGCTAACACTCAACTCTCCACTTGTAGCTCCTACCATTATTAAACCCCAACAAAATACCACCATCAAGGTATTGGATGGAGGGATTAATGATGAGGATGAATGAGGAAGAATTAGGTAGAGATGACGAGGGAGTCAATATGGATGATGATGGATGGTGAGGATCAATGAGGAAGTGATAAGGGAGGATGAGGTAATGATTACAGATGATGAGGTATGGTGAGGGTTAATGATTAAGTGATAAGGGGTGATGAGGGATGAGGAGGAGTGGTTAGGGATGACAAGGCATGATAAAGCAGTGATTAGGTATGATAATAGATGGTAAGGGTCAATGAGGGATTGATTTGGGATAATGAGGGAGAGATTATAAATGATGAGGAAAGGTGAGGGTCAATAAGGGAGTGATTAAGGATGATGAGGGATGAGGAGGGAGTGATTAAGGATGATTAATAAATGATTAAGGATGATGAGAGAGTGATTAGAAATGATGAGGGATGGTAAGAGACAATGAAGAAGTGATTAGGTACAGCGATGGAGTGATTAAAGATGATGAGGGATGGTGAGGTTCAATGAGGGAATGATGAGGGATGAGGAGTGAGTGACTAGGGATGATGAGTGATAATCAAGGTCAATAAAGGAGTAATTAAGGATGATGAGGGATTGATTAGAGATGATTAGGGATAGTGAGGGTCAATGAGGGAGTGATTAAGGATAATGAGGAATGATTAGAGACTAATTAGGGGTGATGAGGGATGAGTAAGAAGTGATACGGGATAAGGGAGGGATGATGAACAAGTGAAATTAAGACAAAGTGGTCATTTGATGTGTGGAGGTCATAAATGTGACCTATGCTACCCCAATCACACCACTTTACATCAAGTTTAAAGTGAGTGGTTTGAAAACTTCAATTTTGACAAACTTAAGTGTCCTAAAAATGTTAGAAATCAATTTAGAAGTAAAAAAAACCTAAAAAATGACTATATGTTTACAAAAAATGGACATTAATTTAAAAATGATGTCTTAAAATCCCTAGGTTTAATACTTAGATGCTAAAAATGCATAAGTACTGATAATATTATATTTTGAAAAATTATTCTCTACATCATAAGGCATTAAACTATCAAACAAACTCTATCAGATGTAGAGTGACCCTAATTTCTAACATTTACTATAACAATTTTAAAGTATAAGGAAATAAATGTAACAATATAAATGGAAACTTATAATTATCTTATGGCTAAAGTTGGTTTCATGAGCATATCCACATGCTTTTATGTGAAAAATAATAGGCACGTGATCATGTTATTTCATTAATAATAATGCAATCACATTATCTATTAACCAATATTTACTCCATCTACATTTTCAATGTTTTAATGTGTAAAGCAATAGTAATGCAATCGAGTAATTATTTTTTTATAATAAAATGATCACATTATCTATTAACATGATCATATTATCTATTAACATGATCACATTATGGGTCGATAATTTCCAAGCCATAATTTAAATAACACGATCATGTTATCTCAATAATGTGATCGTGTTATGAAAAATGTCCATAGAATTATCCCCAAACTCCATGTACTTAAACATGAAAAATAAGAGTACTTAGTTGGTATATTATGCACATGTAGATCTGATATGGGATAGGCCCTAGAAATATACTAGAACTAGATTCTAGATCAATCATAAGATTCTATAAATTTACAATCTGTAGTATTGGATGCTTGTGTCATATGTGGATAGTTCCATTGACAATGTTTTTTGAATTAGATGTAGGTGTTTAATACAAAATATTGAATATATATGTATGTGACCACTTATTAATTTCTAGGTTTTATGTATCCTTTAATCTATTATTCTTATATCTCTTACATATTTTGTCACTCTTTGTCAAATAATCAAACCCTACCTTTCTCACCATTGGAGTGATTGTGGGAAAAATGGGTTCATGGGAACATGGTGTCAAGATAACCCTAGGACTCCTATATCAATGGGAATTTCCTACATAGATAGTACTCTGAAGAGGGGTTCAAAATTATTTATTTAACCCCTATATGTTGTCTTATGTGTGCATAAGTATGTACTATGTGCTAAGCATGTACATATAGTGACCTAATTTGTAATTTATAAAATGTATCTCATGGGATGATAATTTAATAATTTATACCTATAGGGATATTTATCCTATGAATTATATGGAAATGGTGAAAAATATGGTAGATTCACTCACTTGAATGCTTGATTGAGTATGTTTAGTAAGTTATCTTATGAGTTGCTAGGTTTATGCTAGGTGAGGAATGAATGAGTGTTGACTTTGTTCTTGACTCACATTGTCAACCCATGACTCACATAGTCAACCCATCACCCTCTTCAAGTCACCATAGAAAATAAAGAGTAACCTATTGATTAGGTAGAGATATGGCCAATGTTGAGATAGGTATGGCTTTCTTCTTGACTCACATAGTTAACCCATGAATGAGGAAATGAAGTAAGAAGGTTTGGTTTCTAATAAAAGAGACCATTAGTATAATAACATGTTATAATGTATGTATAATCTCTCACTTCATGATAAATACCTGACCAAACTTCATTCAACATATGATAATATGAATTTATGGGAGCTTGGTGATCTCAAGATCTTTCCATTTGATTCTAGAGGAAGAGGATATGTTGAGGTTAGCTATCTATAGTATTTATTATACTGTCTATCCATAAGTTATTTATATCATAGTGAGTTTGATTTTGATGTTTTGTGTGTGTATTTATTTGGTGTGTTTTTATATTATTTTATTGTCTTGGAGGTAGTCAGTTGTCTTAATTATTTCATGGCATTTGAAATCAAGTTTTAAGGTTAATTCAAGTTTGAGTTTGATGAGAGATGAATGTGTGCCCAATGGATGGAATAGGAAACTAGTATAATGAGTATATTAGGAATGTAATCCTAGGAGGTCATCAAAGATGTTAGCAAATTTTGGATATCATAGGCCTATAGGTGCCAATTTGTCCTATAGGTCTCATTAAGTCTGGACTCTCTTCAAAGAGTCTCTACTAATCTTGATGGTATTATTTCCCTAATAGGAGTTCATACCTCATATAAATTTATGAATGTTTCACTTTCCTCCTAATACTCCCTACTCATCAAACTACGTAAAAACTTGTAAGTTTTCCTCATTATTATACTTAGGTCTGTAGGACTTGATAAGGGTCATTTTGAGTGTTAATCTTGAGAGAAAAACTTATAAGAAGTTTCATTTCCTTTAAAATAATAAAAATATTCTCTAAATATCAATCCAATACTCTTTATACCCTATATGACCCTCAAATTCTCAAATTTAACACAAGGATTTCATATTCTTTTCATGACGTGAGCACATGCATGTATGTCTCAAATTAGCCTATAGGAGTCTTTTCTTACCCAAAAACCTATTAAATATTAAGATGGGTATTAAATTCAAGGTTTAAAAAAATAATCCAAAATGTTTAAAATTTATTCCTTAACTCCCTTGGCCCTTTAGCTTCATCATTCAACACAAGGACTTGTTGCGATTCCTTGGAAATGAAGACCTATAAGTTTGCAGACCTATAAGTCTACATTTCATTATTTTAATCCCCTAATGATGCATGAATTGATAATTTCTGAACTAAAAAAAAATTCCACTATCTCAAAACAATATTCATGAGTTTTTATACCTTTATATCCCTCAATCAAAACAAAAACAATGGTCTCTTTAACTCATCCTTATGCAGGTAGACTTTTACAAAATCTTAAGCCTAAGATCACCCTATGTTTACTTTGAAGATTTTGTGTTTATGTTAAAAGTATTTTTGGATTCCTTCAAGGATTGGTAAACTAATTAAATTAATATGAAACCAATGTATTCATTATTTTCTTGATATTCACAACCAAAACCATATTGATCTTTTACACTTGCAGTCTACACAGTGTTGTTCATGAGTCATTAGAACATGAAATACCTTTGAATTTTTTAGTTATAATTATAATTTTAAGATATATATATATATATATATATATATATATATATATATATATATATATATATATATATATATATATATATGGATTTAAATACACCAAAAATATGAACACAACCACTTATTTCTCCTTTTATGCAATGGAGTCTCTCATGCACTAATATTCTGCTTGTAGACTACTAAAGCCTATAACTTCATTCAAAACAAGCATTCCTTCATGTTTTAGCATAATTGGTGTTCGAAAAATAATTTATGAAGATGATAAGAAGATTGAGGATATATTATATGTCATTCTAATATCATTTGGGTTGAGAAAAGGCTTAAAACAAGCAAGACCCAGCATGTAACCTCTCTCTTCTTCCTACAAATTATCATAAATGGAGATTTCTTCCTCCTTGAGCTCACACATGTAAAGTTGGGGTTGGACCCAATATTTACTATAAAATTTCATCCATGCTTAAAATGAGATTAAATATACCATTTCCATGTTAAAATTGAGTTAGTGGTATTTTTGAAGGGTTTTAGACCTGCCGACCTTCTTAATGATCGTTGATAAAGGAAGAGATACCAATATGAGAAATATGGACATGTATTTAAAGTGAATAATTATCAACATATTTTTATAAGATAATTATTTCCAACTCTCTATTTATCCTATCTATACCATTCACAAACATGTTGGCCTTCTTGAGCAACCAATAAGGTTAATAAGAGGAATAAAATAGTTTTTTTTCTTCCATAGACCTGTACCTACATTCCAAACCTATTTTTGACATTAAGAGAGATATGTGATTACTTTATTGCCCTTTTACATAATTTACACCTATAAAATCATGTTTAATCCTCTCCTTTTTGGCATTAAAAACCACTTGTAATTGTGATTTTATGTATGAAACCGACTCAAACTGACTTGACACATATATGTTTGTACAATAATACCTTGGTTTACTTTATTTGACCCTATTTCACCTTTGGTATATTTTATGAGTCATAAAAAATGGATTTACATTGAATAAACTACACCAAGGGTGAATAAACAAGACTAATACAATGAAGCACATTTACCTTAAACTTATCAAAAATAGCTTAAATTTTCCAAAAGCTGCAAATGGTCTTATTTTTCCTATTTTTGGATTAGATCCTTTAGTCAACCCACATACCTTAGTTCACCTTAGTATATTTGAGGGTAAAAATTCCACTATCTTCCCTACTATCCAACGTACCTTAACCTCTCCAAACTTACCTTAAACAATTTTAAACTTATATAAGACATTCATTTAGACAACTTGGAAAAGGAGACATCATGTAAAAGTCATGTTTTTTTATTAATCCCACCTATGGTATCCAAAATAGACTAATATATTTGGTGACCTCCCTGGATTGCATGCCTAATAGTCTCATTAGATTGGTTTCCTATTCCATCCATTAGGCATGGAATCATCACTCATAAAACTCAAACCTAAATTAACCTTGACACTTGATTGAAAATTCCTTGAAATAATTGAGACAAATGACTACTTCCAAGACAACAAAATAATATACAAACACACAAAATCAATACACACACAAAACATTAAAATAAAACTCACTATGCTATAAATCACTTAGGGATAGACAAGACAATAACTACTATACACAACTAACCTCAACATATCCTCCTCCTCTAGGATCAAATGGAAATATCTTGAGATTACCAAGATCCCATAAAATCATATTATCATATGTTGAATGAAGTCTGCTCATGTATTGCTCATGAAGTGAGATATTCCGCATAAAATATAATATGTTATTATGGTTATGGTCTCCTTGAACATAAACCAAACCTTCTTACTTCATTCCCTCATTCATGGGTTGACTATGTGAGTTAGGAAAAAATTCATACTAAGAGGTTTGGGGTTCTTGAGGAGAGGTGGATGATGGTTGAATATATATAAGTTCCATTTTTTCATCAATATATTTATCTAGATAGGTATCATATTTGTTTCCCTATGACTCTACTACGTGTTTCCAACTTGGGGTCTTGAGCTTAGGAGTCTCATCTTGAAGGCATGTTAAAAATTGAGTTATGAAAGAAGGATTAGAGGATCTTACAAGTTTCCTTGGAGACTCATCAATTTTTTTAGTTTAGAAAGGCATATAATAAGATTCGCAAGGGAGATTAGGATGACAATGGGGAACAATGAGTGAGGCCTTGATAGAATCAATCCTTTTTTCATGGCTTATTATAAGTTGGAGTATATTAGGAAAATAAGAGGACTAATTTAGGACTAGAGAGGGTGATTGAGGATTAATAAACTTCAACTCTTGATCTTCCCATATCACTAATATATCCACCATGAATTGGTTCAAATTTTTTATTTCCATCCTTTCATTGGTTAAGGCTCCCCTCTCAAAGGTTTCCCACTCACTCCTTGTATACTATTATGATTCCCTTAGATTTTGAATGAGGTGACTAGGGAAAACTAAGCCAAATTCTACATTTCTATCTATCTTTCTCATCACCATTTCATTCTAATACATCTTCATAAGAGTTTGATAATATTTTTATTTATTAGATTGTATTTTCATTACTATTGAATCGTCCTTAGGTCTCAACTCCTATGTATAGAAATCTTTAAATGACTAATCTAAAGGTTGACAAGCTTGATAAGGTTGATGAGGAAATGAGGGACGATATTTCTCTTGGTAACAAGGCTATTCACATTGATAGCTAGGGTCACATGGAGGCTAAGTACAGTCATGAAAAGGTTGGTATGGATCAACATTGGACTAGCATGGTCCATTAGGCTGATGATAAGGACCAATATTCTATTGATAGGGATCACCAACTCTGGTATAATATAAGGCTACTCATAATTCATCCATGGAGCCTCATGAAAAATATAAATAATAAATATCAATTAATTATAAGCATACTTGCACTACTAAAACCAACTAATTATGCTCAAAATCACCATTGGTGCTTGTGTTCATGAATTTAAAGGATGATACATTAAATAACACAACAATCACACATTAATGGATGAAGTTTCTTATCCCATAGGTGTGCCAAAAGTGTTATAGCTTAAATTTTCACCCTTGAGATAGTGTCTTCAAGTCATTTCACTTGATCTATAGAAGGTGATTAGTCCTAGGTTATGGGTGACCTCTAAATACACTAAACCTCTATATTATAGGGATATCTACCCTTGATGTATCAATTAGACTCACAACACTATACTACTAGCTTATAATGGGAAAGGGAGATGGATAACATCAAAGAAACCTAAATAGGGAGGTGATACACCAAACTAATTGATCAATACCAACTAACTACATGTGTACATGTAGACCATGAAACTAATCTGAACATACACTAGTCCACATTGAATATCTTACATTAGAATTTCAATGTGGAGGTTATGATATATGTTTAGGCTAGGAGGACTAAACAAGACATATAAAATTTAAATAATGAATATATAACAATGCTTAATCCTTACACTTCACTTGAACACTTCACATGACCTTAAAAAGAATCTTTCAAACTACATATAAGTGTTAGAATAAGATAACATGTCAAGGATGACTAAGCAAATCACTTAACAAGATCAACTATCCATGTATATATACTATGTATAGTCATAAAAGGATGTAAAACTAATACTCTTATTGATCAAAGGAATACAAATGAGAAGGGACTATCCATACTCAGGTGGAGGATACAATAAATGTAATATCCCCTTTTTATAGCCTTCCAACATTTTTGGAAGCTCCAAATTTCTTGGAGAATGATAGAATTTTTGGAATGGAATTCAATTAGTGGCATTATGTTTAGGGGATCAATATTAATCCATTGGTTATTTTAGGGAGAAATTACGACATTTAACAAGGAGTACAAAGAGCTCCTTATCAGAAGTGAGATAATTATTTATAATTTATTATTCACAAGTAATATTCATGGTTACAATTCACAATGACTGCATGGTGATGTGGTATAATGGTGAGGTGGAATTGTGGCAAGTTTTCATTTTTATTTAGTTAGCATCACCCATATGTAATCTTTCATGGAAAAAATCTTATTAGAAGGTACTAGGTCATAACATCCACTAATAAATAGGTTTTTTGTCTTTAGTGAGTCACATGTCTTCCTTTTAGGTGATGAAGACAAATATGAATAGTTAGGGTGCCAACCTTGGGTGGAATATTTTAATGGCATAAAAATTAATTCAAAAATATGATTTAAACTTGTCTTGGAATCTTAGGTGCACATGAGGAAGAAGACAAGAGTTCACTATTACAAATTTGGCTCACATGTGGAAGTGGGGTGCCATTTTTGGTGTCGCATGCAATCTAGGAGATAAAGACAAAAGAGGGGATGATCATGAGATCTAATTTTTAACCATTTGCATATGAATAGAAGCATCAAACTATCATTCACATGTTTCATGTTGGAGTGCCAAATTTGGAGTCACATGGGTTGGCTAATCTTGTCTCTCTTCATGTTCTCCTTTTTGACTTACTTAAACATCAAGAAAAACATTTCACATGGAGTTACTATTCATGACTTTGACATGGTGCATTTATTTGAATCTTATTCAAATTACCCTATCCTCCCTCTCTCTTTAATCCTTTTGTATATAAGAATGCTTCTCTCTTTGTAAGTCATTCTTGATTATTTTATAAATCCCCCCATCTATGAGGTTTGAACTTGTGTTCAATCTTTCCTAACTAAGGATGAAAACCCTTGGATATTTATAGATTAGGAGGATGAAATGCCACTTAGTTTCCATTGTGTATTTTAAGATGAAAATCCTTTTGTCTATGTGATTTGATTCTATCCAAGAATTATAATTATGCTTCAAAGAAGACTCAGAGACATAGTGTGCAAAGTATGTGTTATGTGTATAATCTCATTTGAAAATGTGTGGATATTTTTTGATGTGGTAAATTTTGTAATTATGTACTAAAGATTTATTTTTGGTTTTACCATATTTGTAAGTGTTTTCTACTATGTACCAACATTTGAATCTTTCAATGTAAGTGTTGTTATTTTATGGATATTGTATCCAACAATATCATATGTAATATAATTATTTGCATTAAAAATTTAGAAAATTATAGTGTCATTGGGTTTTCTAAAAGTGTTATAAGAGAAATATATTGTGTTGTTCATGCGTAATTCCCATATTTGATTTATATGTAGTTTGGGATTAGAGTATAAATCATAATTTTTTAAAAAATATCATGATATTGGATATTTCAGTGGTATCCAAGCACAAAGCATCCTTCCATATTATTGATGTTTAATCTTCTATTAAGGCTTTTAGTATTGCATGTAGTGTTCTAGTATTTCAGGTAGAAGGATATTTTTTTTGAAATGGGTGAAATAAAAATAGGATCATCAAGTCTAGAAAATATGATGAATTATATTTGTAGGGAATGACATCAAATGATATATAAAATGGCTCAATCACAACAACTTACTCCAATATTTGGACAAATGATGGGTAAATTATCCAATACAATCTAGAATAGAGATTCTCCTTCATAGGTTTTTGGTGGTTTGGTCAATTCTAGACCTTCCATTCCTACTTTGATTCTAAGGAATAAAACTCCAAAAGAGAATCATGAACCCACTGATCAAGAATGTCATGCTCAAGTAATGAGAGATTTGAGAGCACTAGGGGCAAATATCTAAGTTAAAATGTCATTCCATGACTACTTAAAATTTAGGAAAATACATATACCTTGTAGATGTGGAATACCAAAGAATAATGAGTTGTAGAGGAAGGGGGTAAGTTTTCTATTCATTATTTTGATGGTTCTAACAAGTATAGTGCACATTTGTGGGTGCATAAATTAAATAAATATTTTCAGCTTTACCCCATGTTAGAAATAAAAGCCATTGATTATGCCACACTTCATTTATATGGGGAGGATCATAAGTGGTGGTATCATGGTTTGGTGACCTTATGACATGGAAATATCATATGTTAGTGGAGTTCATGTAGATATTGATTACTAGATTTGATAAAGAGGATATGGAGTCTTCAACACCTCCTAAATATAAATTTTATAGGAAATATTTCCCTTCTAATAAATATTTTCCAAAGGACTTACCCAAGAAAGCAAATGTGGATATACAGGCAAGAAATGTGCTTAGAAGGAAAAGCTATGTTTTTCCTATATGTAATATTGGGAACTTAGACACAGATGCCTTGGGGAAGGTAATGCACATGACATTGAGGTAGATGAGTTGGACAAAATATCTTTGAGGTATGGTGAAGTGATGGATGATTTGATTCAGGGAGGTTATATTTCCCATAATGTGTTTATCAAATGGGCAAATCCATCTTTAGGTGAGAGTCTTCAAGTTACAATGGAGACAAGATAATATGATAAAGCATGGTAAGAATCTCATTCTGAAGAAGATGTGCAAGTGAATATTCATTTATAAAAGTGTGTGGAAGAAGATATGTCCAAAGAATAGCTAAATATTTTCCTAGAGTGTTAGCAGAGCAAATAAGATAACCACTCCAACAATTCCAAATCTGAGTATGGGATCCTTACCTCAATGCAAATTAAAATTTAATTTGAACTTCAGAATACACACTAAGAGAATGTATTAATAGAAGATAATGAATATGTATATGTATTTTCACATGCATCCAAAATTTAATAAGATTACATAAGTGTATTAGGTAATGAATGTGGTTAATAACATGATGGTATCACTTGGGAAAAATATTAAGAGTGCAATATCATTGGCATAAAAAGGTGAATTTTTCATGACGATACATCTTTTATTTTGGATGCAAATTTATCTTTTGACAATATTATTTCGTGAGACACTTCTTGATTAAGGAGACATATATGGTGACAATAAAAAAGTATAATATTCAGGTGACCACTTATTCACATTTATAAATTCTAAATAAGAAGTTCACACTTGTATTTTGTTGTGGTATGCTCAAATTTGTTCTTCCAACCCAAATGTCATGTTTCCAATGATTCATAAGAGTAATGTGGATAATAATCTTCATAGAACACTCTGGTGTGAGGTGCTCCCTTCCAAAGAATAATAATACATACTTTGGGTGTATCTCAACTTGGTTAATTATTCTAGGACACATGAAATAAAAATAGATGAAATTTATAGTGATATCCTAGTCTTAATTAGATTGGTGCAATAGAAGCATGGTGTAGTATTCCAAAGATTGATTTGAGATAATGGAACTTCATTAAGATAAATTAGACATTGAGATGTGATTGCTTGAGTATAGAAAATATTTGTGAGGGAAGATTGTAATGTCCCCTTTTTATAGCCTTCCAATTTTTTGAAGCTCCAAATTTCTTAGAGAGTGCCAAGATTTTTGGAATGGAATTTAGTTAGCAGCATTATATTCAAGGGATCAAGATGAATCCATTAGTTATTTTAGATATTATTTACAACATTCATCAAAGAGTCAAGGAATTCATTATCAGGAGTGATATCACTATTCACAAGTTACTATTCATGGGTAATATTCATGGCTATTATTCATAGTGACTATACATGGTGATGTGCCATAGTGTTGAGGTGGCATAGCGGTGAGGTTTCATTTTGATTTATGTGGCATGAACCATATGGAATCTTGCATGGATTAAAGATGATTAGAAAGGAGTGGATCACAACATCTATTAATCAACAATATCTTTTGACTTTGATGAGTCATAGTATTCCTTTTTGTTGATGAAGCCAAAGATGAGTAGTTAGGGTTCTACCCTTAGGTGGAATATTGTTTTGGCACAAAAATTAAGTCAAAAATATTATTAAATCATGTCTTGGAATCTTAGGTTCACATGGGTAAAAATATAAGAGTTCATTATTACATATTTGGCTTGCATGTCAAAGTGGGGTGCCATTTTTGGTGTCACATGAAATGTCTGAGACAAGGACAAAAGAGGGACTAATCATGAGATCCAAAATTTGACCATTTTCATATGAGGATAAGAATAATAATAATATTCACATGTGTGAAGATGGGGTGCCAAATTTAGAGTCACATGAGGTGGCTAATCTTGTCTCTCTTGATGGTCTCATTTTGGACTTACTTGCATATTAATTAAAAAAATCACATGGAATTACTATGTATGACTTGGGTATGGTGAATTTATTTGATTCTTATTCATGTTACCCTCTCTTCTCTCTCTCCTTAATCATTATATATATAATCATGATTCTCCCTTTTTAAATTATTCTTGATTATTTTATAAACCCCCCTATTTGTGAGGTTTAATCTTGTGTTCAATATTTATTAACCAAGGATGAAAACCCTTGGCTATTCAAATATTAGGAGGATGGAACCTATATTAGTTTATATTTGTTATTTGAGGATGAAAACTTTCTTGTCCAAGTGAGATGATTCCATATAGTAATTACAATTGTGCTTCAAAGAAGACTGAGAGTTGTAGTGTGCAAAGTATGTGTCGTGTGTGTAATCTCATTTGAATATGTGTGGAGAATTTTAGGTGTGGCAATGTTTTTAAGTGTGTATTGAAGATTTATTTTTGGTGTTAACATCTTTTTAGGTTTTTTTTACTATGTTGTTTATGGATATTATCTTTAGCAATATCATATGTAATATAATTATTTCAATTATAAAATCATAAAATTATAGTGTCATTGGATTTTCTGAAAGTGTTATAATAAGAATATATTGTTTTTTTCATGGGTGATTTCCATATTTTATTTATATGTATTTTTTATTATAGTATAAATCATATTTTTTATAAATATCTTAAAAAAGGATATTTCAAAAAAAATCAAAATTAGACATATTTAGAGAGAGAGAAAGAGAGAGGTATATATGAGCTCATTGACAAGTGTCACTATTATATTATCAATTACAATAAACAAATGATTTATAAGAAAACCTTTTAAACTCCTTCGTATGTGTTATCCTACTTAATGATGAGCTCTTCATGGAGTTGGAGTAGGAGTGACTCTTGTTTTTCATGAACTCATCTTTGTCTCCACTTGGATGGTAGTTATATGCCTCTATATTAAAACATAGATACTTGAATTTATCTAATTCCATATTATGAAAAATTCATGTTATTTTCATATTTTAAGAGGATGATAACTAAGTTTGACACTTGTTAATATTGCCCAGAACCTGTAATTCTATCTTCTAAGGAGCAAGATTGATCATCTCTCTTCTCTTATGCCTAGTTAGACACTTTCATACTATAATATCATCATTAAAACATAAAATTACTATTTAAATTATCTAATACATATATCTTGTCTTAAAAAATATCTACCAAATTTTAGGAAAGCTTACAAGCTTCAAAACACTATAAACTAGCTCCAAGAGGCATCTTTTAGGCCAAAATCCATACTTTTTCTCACACACCTATGAGCTAGTGATTCATTTAGGTGTTATTATGTGTGTATAGGTTACTCAAATAGTTAAATTGTAATTAAAATTAATTTTAGGTGATTATAAATACCTATACCTCCATTGAGCTCCTAGAACGTTTTATAAGGGTTTAAAGTGACCAATCATCTTAACGATGATTCATAAAGATGAGGGCATCAATACATGAACCAATGCCAAAATTATTTATCCCATATATGTCCCATTTACATTTATAATATATTTATTTCCAAATAAAATCCTCCTAAAATATCTGAGAATAAAATTGAGCCTTTTCAATTCTTCATAGTGCAAAATATGGTATTAGGGTGGTCTTAGCTCCTAAGCATTGTTCATAAGGCATAGTGTCTTGATAAAAAAACCAATGAGATGGGTTATAAGTATTATATATTATAATATTACTACTATATCAATTTTCCACCATAAAAATTCTCCATAGAGTTCTAAACTTCTCAAAATTGCGTCTTGGGCTTGTAGGACTATATGTGAGGATGAGAGTGTTTTTTTGGCCAATATCCCTAAAAGTGTATTTTATGGTTAGAAGAGCCTCTAAAAAAGTATAAAATATTAAATTACATGGTTTTAAATTATATCCAATTGTAATTTACGTTCCAAAAGGTATATCAACTTGGTTTTCACATTTTAAGGGTTTATAAGCCATTAGGCTAGTTTGAAGCTAATGACCTTGTTTAGAGTTTATTTTCAAATTTTAAAGGATAAAATCCTTTTTAAGAATAATAATATGATATTAAATGACTTATTTGACCATTATAACCTATTTATCAAGGCAAAAGTTACAAATTGTCCTCACACATTAAAAACAGAGCTTTAGGTGCTGATTAGGCCTATAGGTCTCAGTAAGTCTGGACTCTCTTCAAGGAGTATCTACTCATATTCACAGTATTATTTTAATCGTAGGATTTAAAAACTAATACATATTTATGATCATGTTTAACTTGCATCTTAATGTTTACTAGTCATCAAACTACCCCAAAACGTGCAAGTTTTCCTCACTATTATACACAGGGTTGTAGGAGTTGATTAGGGTCACTTTGAGTACTAAGCCTAAGAGAACATATAGTTGGAATTTTACTTTAGTTTAAAATCATTTAAATATTCTATCCATATTAATAAAATAATATTAATACCCCATATATCCCTCAAATTCTTAAATTCAACACAAGGATTGCATATTCTCTTCATGACGTGAACACAGGCCTGTATGTCTCAAACTGGCCTGTAGGAGCCTTTTCTTACCGAAGTAATTATTTAATATTAATAGGGGTATTTAATTAATGGTTTAAACTAAAAAAACTATAAATTATTTCCCATGTATTCCATAACTCCCTTGGCCCTTGATCTCCATCATTCGACACAAGTACTTATTGTTTTTCCCTGTAAACGAAGACATATAGGTTTACAGACATGTAAGTCTAAATTTTTAAATTTGTAAGATCCTAATGATGAATGACTTGAAAATTTTATAATTAAAACATATTTTCACTATATAAAAATAATATTCATGATGTTTGAGACCTTTTTATCCATCAATTAAAGCAAAACCAATGGTCTCTATGACTCATCCTTATGCAGGTAGACTTTTACATAGTCTTAAGCCTAAGATCACTGTAAGTTTACTTCAAGGATTTGGTGATGATTTGAAAAATATTTTTAGAGTCATTGGAGTCTTTTTAAACTACTTAAACTCATAGGAAATGAATTTATTTATTATTTTCTTGAGATTCACAACCAAAACCATATTGATCTCTTGGACTTTAGTCTACACAATCTTATTCATGAATCATGAGAACATGAATTGGATTTGAATTTTTTAGTTATAAAAATTATTTTAAAATATATATACTTAATTAAAGGTACTAAAAATATTTTAAAAACCACTTATTTCTCATTTTATGCAATGGAGCTCTCATGCACTATGATTCTACTTACAAATTAATAAAACCTACAACTTGATTCAAAAATAGCATTCCTTCATGTTTTATCCTACTTGGTTCTTGAAAAAGAATTTATAAGGATAATAATAAGAGTTATTATATATTATAGGTAATTTTAATATCATATGTGTTGATAAAATACTTAAAACAAGCAACATCTAGCATGCAACCTCTCTCTTCTTCCTATAAATTATCATAAAATGGATATTTCTTCCTCCTTGAGCTCACACATGCCAAGTGAGGCTTGTAAAAACACATTTAATGATATAAAAGGACCATTATATCCTCTATAATCAAATTCATGCTTCCAATGTTTATCAAACTACCAATTCCATTGTAAAACTAAGCTAGTGAGGTTTTTTTAGGGTTTTAGACAACCCTAACTTCTTAATGATTGTTCATAAATGAGGACCCAACAATATGAAAAATATGGACATGTATTTTAAGGGAATAAATATCTTCATATTTATACAATGTAACTCCTTCAATCTCTATCTCTCTCTCTCTCTCTCTCTCTCTCTCTCTCTCTCTCTCTCTCTCTCTCTCTCTCTCTCTCTCTCTCTCTCTCTCTCTCTCTCTCTCTCTCTCTCTCTCTAGTACCATTGACAACCCTGTTGTCCTTCATGAGCTACTAAAAAGCTTGATAAAAGGAATATAATGTTTTTCTACTTCATTGGACATATACCTACATCAAAATCCTATTTTTTACCTTGAGAGAGATATGGGAGGCCTTCATGTCCATTTTACATCTTTCACACCTTCAAAATCATGTCATTCCTCTCCTTTTTAGCATTAGAAACCACTTTTAAGTACCGTTTTCCATATGAAACTGAATCAAACTGACTTGACACATATATGATTGTACAATCATACCCTACTTGAATTTATTTGACCATACTTCACCTTTGGTGCATTGTATGAGTTATAAAGAATGTATTTAGCTTTAATAAACTATAGTAAGGGTGACTAAACATAGATAATACAATGAAGCAAATTTACCTTAACTTATCAAAAATACCTTAAACTTTACAAAATCTCAAAATGGTCATGTTTTAATATTTTAATATTAAATCCTTTGGTCAAAACATTCATTTTAATGCACCTTAGTATCTTGGAGGTTCAAAACACAACTATTTTTGTTAATAGCCAAAATACTTTAATCTCTCAAAACTTACCTTAAACAGTATTCAACTTATGTAATACATTCATTTATATCCCTTGGAAAGGGAGACCTAGTGTAAAATTAAATTTTTCTATTAAGCCCACCTATGGTAGCCAAAATTGGATAACAACACCCTCTCAACAAATTCTACCATTAACATCTCCAAGAATTGTGCATAAAGAACCAAAAATCTAATTAAATTAAATTAAAATATTTTGAAACCAATTCATAAAAAAAATGTTTGCCCACCATTAAAGAAGACTATCTCATGAAATTTGGGATATTTTATTTCATAGATTTGATTATGATAGTCAAAAATGTCAATTATTTATTTCATTGATGAAACTGATTAAGATAGGACCTAAAATGTACACATTAGGACTATGAAAATATAACATGGATGATGAAAACAATTACATTAGTGAAAATAAACATGATGCATATAATATTTTAGGCCCAAAATCATAAAATAAAGATTATAATGCTACCTAGTGTAGAATTACAACTTGTGCAGTAAGTGATCAAACAAGGAAACAATGATTGATTTCAAAACTAATTCAAGCACTTGATATAAATAGAAAAAAGCTAATGAAAGTCATTAGAAGATGTGAAAGACTTAGTGAACCCAATACCAATGAGATCTAGTCATTCTCCGATAGACTTCCATGAAAGGACAAGGCTATAGCTAATGATCTTAAAGAGTTACTTGCATAATTTTGGAAAGATAATTCAAGAGTTTCACCCAATGCAAGAGATGTAGTGAAAATAAGAGTTGATTCTTGTAATCATGAACTGCATCCAAAACATTTATTGGATATGACTCAAACATAATTGTATTCTATTTTTTTGGAATAATATCCAAAAATTTATATTAATCAAAGATTTTTTGAGATGTCCAAACTTTTTTATGTAAAAATAAATCACACATCCACTAGCTGTTCTTATAGGCAACATGTTAAATTATTAATTTATCATGATGTTTTTTTCCATATTCATTGTACTGTTCATATTCAAATTTTTTTATGGGAGTGTGGATTAAAATTTCTATAAAAATCAGCAAAAGAATTTAATCCATTTTTTTGTGAAAGAATATATACAAAATTATTTTATTGAAAAACATGTTTGGATGGAAATTACAACATTTGTGGTGGATTACTAAAATTAAATAATTGTATCCATGATGAATGTACAAATGAAATTGGACATAAATTATTTGGTTTGAGTAAATACAAATATGTGACTTGTCAATCAAAATATGGTAGCAAGTTTAAAAGGTGTGAGCTTGTTACAAAATAGATATCTACTTCAAAATTTATGGAAAAATTTAGGGAGAAATTTTTTTATGAGTATGCAAGGCACACACATATGGTTATATGGTTTGATGAACATTTAAATCTAAGTAAAGACACATTCACACTTGATTAAGTTATTTTAGTACTCAACTTTGCTGAAAATTACACATTTAAACTACAAATAGAAGTTCAATCGTAGTATTACAATGCATTTCAAGTTGCCATATTCATGTATATAACATTAATACATGCATCATATGATATAGAGTAAGTTAAAAAATATATCAAGGGAGTACCATTTATATATTAGTGATGAATTATCACATTATACAAAGTATGTGCAAGGTTATTTTGATAAGTTATATGGATAATTGACTGAGAGGAACATTTATTTCAATCAACATTACATTTGGTAAGATAATTGAACATCATAATTCAAAAATACACATATGTTTTATTGGTTGAGAAATATTCACGTTACTACTAGTGTAAAACATATTTGGATTTTTACTGAGGCCGGCCATAAAAAATGGGAAATTGATGGTGTTGGAGCATGTGTAAAAAGAGACATTACAAGGGAGGATTTGAAATTTAAAGAGGCTAGTAATTTTATTGATGCAAAAAACATGGTTCAATGGTGTAATGAGAACATGTGCCATGACTCTCAAGTGAACTTGGTAAACTATGAGGATTGTATGGCTCTAGTGGGTTCAATTGAGATCCATTCATTTCATAGATCAAATGCATGTTTCTAGACTATTTATACGAGTCAATTGGCATGTTTCTATTCTTCATGCATGGATCCTATTTGGAATGAGTTTAAGTCATAAAAGTGGATGGATGACTATATTTTTAGACCTATAATTCCAATCAACACATATTAGGTTCCTTCCATCATTATGAATTAAAGATATGACATGATCACATGACTTTGACAAAATTTCTTATCTAGTGTAGCCAAGTAAAATATTAATCATTATATACTATTTATTCTCATAATCTATCTTGATAAGGTCATTAGTTTTTTTAATGATATAGGGCATTTTTTATAGTTATTATAGATGAGGACAATGAAGAGGGAACTAATTACTACTTATGTCGGTGTGTAGATGGAAAGAACAAAATGACTTCCCCAATCATAGATGGAAAAAACATTGACTATCCCATTAGTTTTTTTGTAGTCACTATAACTTGGATTCAATTATATCCTATCAAAAAATTATATGTATGATTGTTTGAATACTTTAAAATGCACAAAAAGAAACTGCACTTTTAAAATTGAGTTCTTACAATGAATATTAAATTAAATAAATTTTGTGTGAGGCCATTAAAAAAGAATCTACAAAAATTTTCTGAGTCAAACCATGAAGCTATTCTAAATACTATCAATATTATAGTAGATCCTAGTGGTTGGTTAGATTTAAATGCGTAGGTATATTAAATTTTAAAATGTAGATGTAATGACTTGTACTAAATTATTGTGATAATTTAAGTAATACATGCATGAATTTCATTTTTAATTACTTACTAACATTTTTTTATTGGTTAATGGTGCCAAATAATCTTTCACCTTCACGTGGTTGGCAATGCTACTAAAGAATTTCATATTTTTGATGTTATGAGAAGATTATTGATGTAAATTTCCTAATTACATGACATATTTTCACAAACTCAGATCCTCAAATTCCTCTTTCAATGTTGTTGTGTCAACCTTGACACTCCCAACCTATCACATAGGGTTTCATCCTTCACTTAAGACTGAATTTAAACTTGCACTCTCAAAACGCTAATCTTCTAGACTTATTATTTAGGTCTAAAAATATGAAATCAAACTTTCTCTCTTTCTCTACTCAACCTCAACTCATGGCATAACTTCTATCAGCACCATATAACACTTAAAACAATCTTTAATCAGATCTTTTCAAGAATTTATGTTCTTTATCATGGTTAATTCGCACAAAAATCAAAAATATTCCTACTAACACCTATGTTATAGGTTTCTTTTGGCTCATTCATACTTATATTTTTATCCCAAGACTTTTTAATTACCTTAGGAACATTACATACAATTGGCCCAAGCTACCTATAATTATATAGTCTCCATCTCTCACTCATTTGGGAGATGTGTTAATTTTAGTCTCCTAAACCTTTATTTTTTTTTATTTCGACACGTCTGATTACACATGATCACTTATAAGATTATTTAGGTAGTCTTCTAAATATTCAAATGTATATATATGTGTGTGTGTGTGTGTGTGTATGTATATATCTATATATGTATATATATATATATATATATATATATATATATGTATATATATATGTATGTATATGTGTATGTATATATGTATGTATATGTATATATATATATATGTATGTATATATGTATATATGTGTGTGTATATATATGTATATGTATATATATATGTATGTATATATATATGTATGTATATATATATATATGTATATATATGTATATATATGTATATATATACATATATATATACATATATATATACATATATATATATACATACATATATATATATATATATATATATATATATCTATATATATATACATATACATATATACATATACATATATATACATATATATATATATATATACATATACACACACACACACACATATATATACATATATATGTATATATGTATATCTATATGTATATATGTATATGTATATGTATATATGTATATGTATATATGTATATGTATATATATATATATATATGTGTATATGTATATGTATATGTGTATATGTATATGTATATATATATATATATGTATATATATATATATATATGTATATATATGTATATGTATATATATATATATATATATATATATATATGCATATATGTATATGTATATATGTATATGTATATATATATATATATATATATATATATATATATATATGTATATGTATATATATATATATATATGTATATATGTATATGTATATATATATGTATATGTATATATATGTATGTATATATATGTATATATATGTATTTATATATATATGTATATATATATATGTCTATATATATATATATATATGATCATTTATTAGTTGTGGAAGATGTTTCAATTCATGTTTGAGGTAATACTTTAAGAGATATACAAGTATATTTATTCCAAAACCTTCCATTTCTTGAATTTTACATACTTGAATGATATAATAATCTATTTAAATATTTTTTAAGGTATTAAAAGTATGAGCCCAACTAGAATTCATAGAGAGAGTTATGAAAAAATTATATATCAAATTTCAACCCATTTGCATGGGTTGTTTTCAATTTAGACAATTTTTAGTGACTATAATATCTTATCTTAAGGTTAAGAATAAGATATAAGGTGGAATGGGTGATTGGATTGTTGACTGGGAATGATGGGAGGCTAAAAACCTAGTTTTATATGTTATGTACACCTCTAGACTTGTTGGCACTTCTAGATTTCAGCCAAAGAGCATTGGAAAAGGAGTTATGTAACTACAACTTCAACTTTGACAACATATGTTGTCATTATTTCCATGGTCCTAAACAATAGTGAAAATGTGAATACAGGTAAAATTAGACACATGTAGTTTTATCATATGGGGATGTTCATAGAGATGGATTTGCACCTGGGATCTCAGAAGCATAAATGTCAGTTGGATCTCAAGAAGTTCTCTTCACCACCAAAAAATTCCATTTCAAGGTCTGTTATTACAAATTATGCCACACATTAATCTCTAATTTTATACTCACTTGATAATGTTTGAAATTCTATGTATTTAAAATTCATAATAATATGTTATGACTCATCTATATGACTTACTAATTTTGTTTTACCAATGTCTAAAGTTAGGCTAAAAATCTGAATTTTTCTTGTGTTGGGAAAGGCATTCTTGAACCTAAAATTGGTGGTGGGTTTATCAAAAAAATGTGACTTGAGGCCGATAAATTTTTATTTGATTTTATATTCCCATTAATATGTGTTGGAAGTGCTATTTTTCATCCAAGAATCACTGAATGGAGTTATATAATTGGAGCTTCAACTTTGACAACATTTGTTGGCAATGTCAATGTTTCCATGCTCCTAGACAGTAGTGAAAATGTGATTATAGGTGGAATTGTATGTCATGGTCATTAGATAACATGAAATTATCCAATATGAAAAAATTTAGAGTTATATATTTTCACTTTGAGGTCCTGAAGGTAGAAATGCTAGTTGGATCTCAAGAAGTTGTTTCTTCACTACAAAAAATTACATTTCAGGACCAATTACTAGAACTTGTGCCAATAATTGATCTCTATGTTTAAAATAAATTGATATAGGTTGAAATTAGAGGTATTTAACATGAATATGAGGTATTTTATGTTTCATACACATGTCTTCCTTTTTTGTTTTATGCATGTCTAAAGATAGGCTAAAAGTTTATATTTTTCTTGTGTTGGGAAGGGCATTCTTGAGCCCAAAATGGGTCGTGGGTTTGTCATTTGGGAATGATTGGAGGAAATAAAACTAGTAATATAAGTTATCCTCAATTATGTATGTGTTTCAAATACTATTTTTGAGCCAAGAATAATTGGAAATGGAGTTCTCCAATAAGGTGTTTAACTTTGGCAACATTTGTTATTAGTGTTTCTGTGCTCCTAAACAATATTAAAAATGTGTTTATGGGTGGACTTGGAAATCATGGTAATTTGAGAATATTTAATTTTACAATATTTATGTTTTCATAATGATATATTTACACCTAGGGTATGTGAGGTAGAAACTCTATTTGGAGCTCAAGAAATTGTCTCTTCACTGCCAAAAATTTACATTTTAGGACCTGTTACTTCAACTTATGCCAAACATTGCTCTCTAATTTAATACTTACTTTATATTGGGATAAATTATAAGTATTTAAAATACATATGAGACATATTAAAATTCATCCATATGACTTAGTGTTTTCATTGTATGTATGTCTAAATTTAGGATAAAAATATTCATTTTTCTTGTGTTCAGAAGGCATTCTTAAGCCTCAAATAAGTGGTGGGTTTGTCAACTAAGAATCATGGGAGGATAATAAAATATTAATATAAATTATCTACCCATATATATATTTTATGAGTTCTAGTTTTTTTCCAAGAAGAACCAAAACATGGTTTTATACAATTGAGCTTTAACATTAAGGAAAATTTATTGTCAGTGTTTTTACAGTCTTCAATAATTATGAAAAAGTTATTATAGATGGAATTGGACATAATGGTCATTGGATCACATATAATTTTAATATATTTATTTTTTTATAGTGATGTATTTTCACCTAGGGGTCTTGGAGGTAGAAATGTCAATTACAGCTCAAGAAGTCTTTTCACTACCAAAAAGTTACATTTTAGAACCCGTTATTGCAACTTGTAACATACATTACTCTATAAGTTTATAATAAATATATATGGGATGAAATTATATGTATTTCACATTAATAATATGGATATTATTGATAACACCTTAACCAATTAGGTTGAGTCTTATGCCCACTGAGTGTGGGTCCACAAGTATTTTATTAATCACCAAAAATCAAGTACATAGAAAGGGTGACTTTACTCTGTTAACCCTTTTACATGAAAAAACATTTATTTATAGGTTTTCGTATAATACCATTAAAAATAACTCACTTATTAAACAAATACTATGGTAAAACTACCTGAGAGGTAGTTTACATTATTAATTAACTCAAATATAAAGACTACCCAAATAAAAGTTAATCTAATTTATTTATGGGTTTATCTTTATAAAATATGCATGCCCTATTTACAATTATTGAATTATTAAAAAAAAATAAAAAATTATAATATAAATTAATAATTTGGATAAATCCAAAAAAAACCCCTTAAGATCCAAAGTTAGGTCTTTCGACACATACAGAACATTTTTCTAAATTTTTTTTCAAATTTGATCTTATCAAGGGGTTTTATGAAAATATCAGCTATCTAATCAACAGTTGGGAAATATATTGGATCAAGAGATTTATTCACCACAAAATTATTAGATAATGATATTTGGCATCCATATGTTATGTTTTGGCATGAAATACTAGATTCTTGGACATCTTGATTGCACTTTGATTATCAATGTATAACTTTGTAGGAACAATCAAAGAAATCTGAAGACCTTCAAGAATGGACCACAAGTAAATAATTTCTCTAGAAGCATCCCATGCTACAATGTACTATAATTATGCTGATTAATTTTCCATCATATCCTTCTTTTTACAACACCAAGTAATGGTATCTATACCCACGTGCATTATGTATCCTATTGTCGACAGTCTATCATCCACACATCTACCGAAACTTGCATCAAAATAACCAATAAGTTTGAAATTATTGTTTTGGTATTACTCAAGGCCATATATTTTTTTCCCCTAAAATTAATGAGGTACTCTTTTTGATTCATGTCAATGCATTTCTCTAGGCTCATGCATAAACCTAGACAAAATTCCAGCTGAAAATGATATATCAGGCTTGGTAGTTATTAAATATATCAAACATCCTACCAATTGTCTATATTTTGTGCCATCAAAAAAGGAACTAACATCATCCTTAGATAATTTTAAGTTAATTTCCATGGGAGTGAGAGTAGGTTTGCATTCATTCATGCCAAACCTATCTACTAACTTAGAAATATACTTAGTTTATGAAATGAAAATACAAAGCTCTTTTTGAGTTACCTCTATGCCTAGATAGTAGTGAAGAAGTATAAGATATGTCATCTCAAACCCATCTTTTAATTCATTATTCATAGAATTATTATGTTTTTCATCATTGCCTATGATGAACAAGTCATTGACATAGAGAACAAGAATCACCAATTTCTTACCCTACACTCTAAAATAGAGAGTATCACCATATTCACTAAATTTAAAACCAATGGATTTAAATTATGAATCCATTTTCTCATACCAAGTCCTAGGTGCATGTTTGAGCCCATACAAATCTTTTATCAATTTACACATTTTGTGTTCTACACCTACCTATTTAAAACCCTAAAGTTGTTTCATGTATACTTCTTCCTAAAAATCACCATTCAAAAATGTACTTTTAACATCCATTTGATGGACTTTCCAACCATTTTTTGTGACTAAGGAAAGTACCATAAGAATAGTGTGCCATTTGGTAGTTGCTATAAATTTTTCCTCATTGTCAGTACCTTCTTATTATGCATAACCTTTCACAACAAGTCTTGACTTATGCTTATCAATGGATCCATCTGATTTATACTTAATCTTATAAACCCATTTACATGCTATGGTTTGAACATGTGGAGGATGATCAACTAAAACCCAAGTATTATTGTTCAGTATTGCTTCATACTCATGTTGTATTGCTTGTTACCAAACATGTTCAGTAGATGCCTCCTCAAAATTATATGAGTCAATGGAAGAAGTGGTAGCAACCATAACATAGTTGTGAAAGGTTATGCACAATAAGAATAGTGTGCCATTTATAACTTGGTGTAAATGTTTCCTCATTGTCGATACCTTCTTATTTTTCATAAACTTTCACAACAAGTCTTGAATTATGTTTATCAATGGAGCCATGAAATTTATACTTAGTCTTATAAACCCATTTACATCCTATGGGTTGAACATGTGGAGGAGGATCAAATAAAACCCATGTATTATTGTTGAGTGTTTCTTCATTCTCACGTTGTATTGCTTGTTAGCAAACCTGTTTAGTAGATGCCTCCTCAAAAGTAGATGGATGAATGAAAGAAGTGGTAGCAACCATAGCATAGTTTACCCATTTTTGAGAACTCTTAGGCCTTGTTAAACCAACTTCATTTGATTTCAAGTCAAAAAATTTGGTTTGATCCCATTTTGGATACTTAGTCAAATTATTCAAATTAGGAACACTATAATTCTCATCATGTGCACCATTTGAAGGAAGACTTAGATAAATTTCAATAATTTCTATGTCATCAACCTCTGAACTAGTAGATGAAGGAAATGAAAGTGAAGATATTTGAGTCTCATACCACAACCTTGAAGAATTGTCCCCATTATTCAAACCCTTATCTCATTTTGAATTTTTCCTCTCTAACTTGTCAAGTTGAGAATCAATATTTGTAGTGTTCATAGTCCTAAACTCATCAAATATTACATATTGACTCACTATGAATTTTCTTGTATCCTATGCAAGCAAGCAAAACCCCTTTTTATTTTTATAATATCCAAGAAAGATGCATTTTTTACTTCATGGTTGCAACTTAGTTCTATGTTTAGTGGGAACTAAGGAAAAATGAAGGCATCCAAACACTTTCAAATGTTTAAATTTTTATTTAAACCCATACCATGACTCATATGGAGTTTGTCCCAAAAGTACAGCTATGGGAGACTTGTTTTTCAAATACACTATAGTACCAATGGATTATACCCAAAACTTATCATCAATCTATTTGTAGTGAAACATAACACATGTTGTGCCCTCTAAATTTCTATTCATTCATTCAAATACTTTATTATACTATGGAGTGTAAGTATTACTATATTGTTGATGAATACCATGTTCTTGAAAATAATCTAAAACCTCATTTGAAGTATACTCACCACCATTTTCTAAATGAAGAGTGGTCAAATGTGAACCTATTTCTTTTTTGACTTAGTGTATCCAATAAACAAAGTTAGTGAAAACTTTGAATTTTTTTCTCATAAAAAATACCCAAATATCCTATAAAAGTCATTAATAAATAATACAAAACATCTACACCCACCAATGGATGAATTTTTCATGACACATATATCACTATGAACTAACTGTAAAAATCTGTTAGCTCTTCATGAATAATTCTTAGGGATTTTTTCCCAATTTTGTTTGTCTAAAATCCATGATTCACAAAGAATACTATCTTTGAAAAAAGTGGGCAATCCACTCACCATACCATATCTATACAAGTCCACTAAAGAGTGAATATTAAAATGTCCATAGTAGAGATACCATAGACATTATGTATACATAGTACCTATACCTATTTCAACAACTATTGTAAGTTCTATGGTGGGAGGAATCACTTTACAGTACAATCTAACCAAGTTTCAAGATTCATATCATGTATATATGATTTTATAACCATCCTTCATTGAATGAATGTAAGTGAGTCCATTTTATAGAACAATTTTATTACCTTTATTTTTAATAGTTACCAAGGAAAAAAGATGTTTCTTCAATGTTGGAACATACCAAACATCCTCCAAGTATATTAGAGATCCATTAGGAAGAAGAATCCAAATAGATCCAAGTCTTAGTGGAATATGCATAGACTTATCTACCAAGGAAATTAGAGAGAGAGAAGCTTCTTTGAAAGTCCAAAATAAGTCTCACCTAATTTCCATGTGTTTGGTTGCTCTTGTGTCTAAAACACATACATCTGTGAGATCATCTATAGCCTCATATTACATATAATCAATGTGCTCCAAAGTAGTGAATGCAGATTCATGGGAAATATTATTGAGCTCATCATAGTCATGATCAACGTATTGAGTAGAGTTATATTTAGTCACTTTTTGTGGCCTTTAGATTTTATCAAAAGGAATCCTACACTGAGAGGCAATGTGATCAAATTTCCCACATCTATGACATTAAATGTCTGATCTACCTTGACCTCTACCCCTATAAGAGTTGTAACCACATCCTCAATCACTTGTTTCATTTGAATGAGAATGGATATATTGTTGTTGATTTGAATAAACCATAACTCTATTTTTATATATGCCTCCTCTATAACCTTGACCCCCTCTATAACTATGTCCTTTATTGTTTTGATGCCCCAATAAAGATGAACTAGGCTTATACTCTAAAACATGGGATTCCTTGGTTTTTTTTGGATTTCATGGGTAGAGAGAGCTCATGTTGGATGATCAACATATCCAACTTGTCAAAAGTGATGCATGAGATCTTATCAGAGACATGCAACATTTCCACAAAGTTCTTATAGGACCCAATTAGTCCTTTCAATTCAATAGTGACTATAAGATCATAATCTAATTTTCCAAACCCAGACTTAGTGTACTCATTAAAAAATTTCTTCAAATTATATATGTATTCCTCCATGTCTTCGTCATCCTTTAATGATTAATTAAACAACTACATATGAATATATATCTTCTTATGTTTAGGTTTCTCATCATGCAAATCAGACAATGTTTTCCATACATTATAACTATGTGGAGAATTTTCAATATAAATATAAGTATTATGATTAAAAAAACATTTGATTAGTGATAAGGCCTTGGAATCATACAAATTGAATGCATCATGTTTATCTTGTTCTATTGGCAATGTGGGATATTTATTCTTAACAATATCCCATAACTCATTAAAGACTAATGAAACTTCCATCAAACATTTCCAATCTGAATAATTAGAAATTGTTAATCTATCACCATCTAAAAGTAAATTTTGAATCTTTGGAATCTTGAAAGAAATGCAGGTGAGACAAGAAAAAGTGAGTGTTACTTAATGAAAAATAGAATGCAACAAAATGAAAAAATACCACATACACCGCACTTCATGGATAACACATTGCATAAAACATTGTTTCTTCTATGGGGTTTTGCACTTAACCTCCACGTAGAGTAAAAAATGATATTTTGATGGGTTTTACACTTAACCAAACCAAAAAATCAAAAATACACCCTTATTTCACCAAAATATAACCGTATTCCACCAAGTGTGCCCTTATTTCACCATAATAATGTAAAAGAAATATAGTTCAATTCCCCTTTTCGAGTTTGAAAACAACTTTATACAATATGTATGCATTTAAAAACTTTCAAAACATTAAAAAGGTAATAATCCTTTTACAAAAGTATATTCCAAATAATAAATTCTTCCAAAAAGAAGGATTTTAACCCTTGACCTCCTACTTTCAAGCTCTTCACAAAATAAGCTTAACCAATTGCTCTAAGAATATTTTCAAGTCATTAATCATATAAACTTGTATTTATAGCTGATTTTTTCTTTGAGGGAAATTAAAAAAATTACATGAATGTAAATAAATCTAAGTTTTCCCTTTCTTAATATCTAGGCAAGCCTTTTTACCTATGGGACCCATCTGAGGCTCAAACTTTTAATAAACTATTCCAACTTTAGAAAAAGATAAAAAAAACTAATATGAAGCTTTCTAGTGCCATATCTACCTACAAATTCCATGGATGGACCTATAAGTTTTTTTCTCAACCATTCTCTCTCGCCTTAGCCATACAATTTTGTATAGGCTATACAAATGCAATCAAAACCCTATTTGAGACTAATTTTGAAGGTTTTTTGCTATTTAATGAAAATTTTGGATTAATATGGTGTTGAAAAGGCTGTACAAGTACATATTTGGGTCATATATCTCACAAAACAATTTAGATTTTCTTTCAGAGGAGTTTAACAGGGGTTTTAAGATCATTAACAAGTATTTTTAGATCAAACATTGCTCAGAATGGTTGGATAGACAATGGCAGCCATAAAAATATATATGTAGAGGGTTTTTGGTTGTGAAAAAGTCGACGCAAATGTAATTTTGAGTATATTTTAGAATTTTACAACATTTAAAGGCTATAAATTCAATCTAGAATGCTAGAAAAAGAGTTTGAAAGCAATCTCAGGAAGCATGAAAGGCTATACTGGTTTTATGGCTATACAAAACCAATATACATGATTATTTACTTTTAAATTGATATTAATCAATGAAAAAATAGTTAAAAATTAAATAATTTAATAAAGTTTCAAACTTTTGAACATTAGACTTTGACTAATCAATGTTTATTTGATAGGGCATAGCTTATACCACCCAATTTCAATTACACATGAATAATATTTTCACCTA
>JARHVA010003615.1:1467500-1485000 GCA_037957365.1 Torreya grandis | reverse complement strand
TGTACTACATCATTTATGTTGAAATGCAATAATTGTGGTTATTCAATTTGTTAATGATTTATATATTTGTACATGGTGATTCTTAGCTAAGTGGATTAGCGATAACTTTAAATGGTTAAGTAAAATACAATTAGTTAAATATCACTAGTTAGGATTTCTCATGGTCAATTCTATATGTTAAATATGTGTATTTAATTTTTTTAATTTTTTTTGCAATATTTAGGTAAAACCTAGTGTTGTTATTACATTATGGTATTAGAGCTGAGGATATAAAACTATGACTTAATGTGTCCACTAACAAAAAAATTATTATCTTGATATATAAAGAATAATTATGTGAACTAAAATATGAGGTGGAGGTACATTGATTATCAAACCCCCTATGGATCCAAATCAATTTACAGCTAAGGAAGCTACAAAGTTAGACCAAAATATTGCAACCATATAAGATACTATGAAAATAATCATGCCCATAGAATAAGAAGTGCACGGCCACGAAGAGGATAATGCTTAATAAGAACCTAAAGAGCATCGTAATGATCAATAACATCTTTAAGAGCTGAGGCATGAGGAGATGTTATAGAATGCAAGAGATTGATTATTTGTAGAGTTATCACACAACATGAAAAAGGTGCATCTACCCATATTCAATGGAACTTTATTGGGAGATGGTGCTGAAGTGTGGCTAATAGAAATGGAGAAGTATTCTAAGATTCAGAATTATTTTGAATTCATGAAATTAGTCTAGGGAGATTATCACCTTGATGGTGAAGAAATGATTTTGTGGGCAAATAATAAGCTCTAGATGAACCTCAACCTAAACACCATCACTTGGGAATAGTTTTTGACACTATTTAGGTAATGATGGCTTCCACATCTATACTTTCACCAAAAGCTTAAAGATTTTCAAAATCTTAAGCAATGAAATTTGTTAGTGAATGAATATTGGGAGAAATTCACCTAGATTCTTAAGTATATACCTCAATATTATATAGATTAAAGGTTCAAAATCAATAAATTCATCATGTGATTAAAACCCCAAATAGGTGATTAAGTATATGTGCATGGTCCATCTACCATGGATTAGTTTTTTAAAAAGGTAGTCAAGTAAAGAACATAAACTAAAATCTCTTACCCAAGTCAAAGATAATTTTAAAAATAAATTTCTAATTTCTAAACCAAGTTTCAAGAAGATTGAATAGAAACAATGGAGTGGAGATTCTAAGGGTTAGTTCAAGAATCAAAATGCTAATTTAATAGTGGTTCAGGAAATAAAAAGCCTATTAATAGTTTAGAGGGTGGTTTCATGGGAAACTAATAGATTGAGAAGAAAGGACTAGTTTTAAGTTGATTCATTTTTTGACTTGACCATTCTAATCATGGATGTCCTTAGGACAAAGCAAATAATAAAGATTCAACTTCTCAACAGGGTACAACTCATAAATTAATTCATGTAGTTGTCAATAATCAACAAGCTGAGTATAAAGCTTCACCTATAGAACTATCAACTATTTTATTCAATTATATGGTTTCTATTTTAATTAATATAGGAGATACAAAATGTTTCATTGCTCTTAGAGTGCTTAGTAAATTATCTAAAAGGGATGATATAATGTAATATAAATGGTCGATACAATATGGTAATGAGTCAAAGGTTAAGGTTGACAAGTATCTAGTCAAATCAAAGATTAGATTTCCTAAGTTTTTTTTACAGTAGTAGATCTTTATGTATAACTGTTGGGATCATATGATGTTATCCTAGGATTCAATTAACTTTCAAAGCGTAAATCCAAGGTTGACTATTTTATAAATAAGGTTGAGTGTCAAGATGATTTCAAAAATTAGACACAACTTTAGGGTTAGAAAATCTAGTTGAAATTGAGGCAAACTTATGTAATTCAACTCAAGAAAACACAAAGGAATGGATGCCAATCACTTATCATTAAGATAAATGAGATGGAAGAGTCCAAAGAACCATCTATTGAATATTATCCTTTTTTGAGGAACTTCCATAACATTTTTTTGAAAGGTTTACAAAGATTGCCCCCTATGCATGAGTTTGATTTATCAATTAGTATTATACCTAGATTAGAACTACAATGTAAGGTACCATATAGGATGAAAAAAATTGAATTGGTTGAGTTAAAGGCATAAATTCAAGAGTTATTGTCAAAAGGTTTGATTTGACTGATTGTGTCTCCATGGGGTGATCTAGTTATATTTGTTAAGAAAAAGTATGGTACTCTTCACTTGTGCATAGACAATGGGATGTTGAATAAAGAAAAAATAGAAAATAGATATTTATGTCCATATATTGATGATCTCTTTGATCAAATTCAAGGAGCCATAGTTTTTTTTAAGATTGATCTTAGGACAAGTTATCACTAGTTGAGTATCTAAGATGATGATATTCAAAAAATAGCTTTAAATACTAGATATGGTCACTATGAGTTTATAGTTTTACCATTTAGATTGATGAATGGTGAAGAAACATTCATGAATCTTATGAATAGTGAATTTATATATTAATTGGATCACTTTGTGTTAGTCTTTATTAATGACATCTTAACTTATTCCAAGGATAAGTTAGAACACTTACAACATTTGAATTGGTTTTGCAATGTTTGAGGAAGCCTAGATTATATGGTAAGTTGTCTAAGTGTGCATTTTTCCAAAATAAAGTTCAATAACTAGGACATATTATATATGTAGATGGTATTTTAGTTGATCTAGTAAAGATAATGTTGAATGTGTTTCCATTTCTAGCTATCACATGACCTTGGTGGAGCATTTTGGGGGATTAGAGAGCTCCATAAATGTGGTTAGTGAATTTTCTTGTGACTCCACCTTTTATGGAACTTTGCATCCATGTGAGTGGAATATTCCTTAGATATTTTTCTATTTATATGCTGACTTCCATGTTTTGTGGAAGTGGGATTGACTTCCTTGTTTTTAGGGAGTTAGTTGTTATCTCATTATTACTTATGTGAACCTTTTTTGGAGGAGAGATAAGGATGGCATATTACTTATTTGGAGGGCTTGAGGATAATATTTATTAGGTGGAGGATGGTGTATTTCCTTGAGGATAAGGCTATCTTGGATAATCATGGCAAGTTTCTCCTTGTTGGGTTAATTTCTTATCTATTTGTTTATATACAAGTGGTGGTGTGACATTGTAGATTGATGTTTCTTATTATAGTGTGTGGTATAGTAGCTTGCGGTGTGATTTTATATAGGTACAAGTGTGACATAGTATCTATGTAATATTGTTGATAGACATGAGATTTGGATCAATAATTTAGAAAATTATTTGTTAAATATTGAGGATACATTCAATCTCTATGAGAGGTTATCTTTGGAGAGTTTATACTCTTGGTCTATTATTATTTTATTGAGGACTCTTTTTGTGGATGTTTCCCTCATTGGGTGAACCATGATACACTTGTATTATGTGTTATTGAAGGTTTTTTATTTCTTCATTAAAGAAAAATTTACTATGATTTGAGGAATTAATTTCATGATGTAAGTAGTGCATAGAGAAATATGATTTTACACATTTAAAATCTGGTATGTTTTAAATTTCTGATTTTATGGTGATTTAAATATATTTTTAGTTCATTTAATTCCTAACAACTGGTATTAAAGATCTGGTGGTATTTTTTTCTAAAGTGGTAAATTACAAGAAGGGTAATTAGCTTGAGTGGGAGTTATGGGAGAAGAGATCAAATTCAGAGTTGAGAGATTTGATGGCAAATATTTTGGTTTACGTAAATTAAAAATGGAAGATTACTTGTATTAGAAGGAACTTCATCTCCCTTTTCAGGGGAAAGGAGGATAACCTATAACCATGAGTAATGATAATTAGACATTGATTAATAGGGAGGAATTTGGAGACATATGGTTATGCCTTACATCTTCAATTACATTCAACATTTTAGATGACAAAAAATACAAAAGATCTCTTGGATAAACATTGATAGTCGTATGAGAAACCCTTGGCTTCAAATAAAATATTTATTATGAAAAGATTGTTTAATATGAAAATGCCTAAGAATGGTTCTATTTCTAATCATTTAAATGATTTTAATATGGTTTTAAGTATTCTCACTTTTGTTGGAATTAAATTTAATGATGAAGTTAGAGCTTTGCTGATTTTGTGCTCTTTACCTAATAGTTGGTATAGCTTGGTTATGGCTGTGAGTAATGCAATCACTACCAAGGGAATTTTTAATTTTGAGGTTGTTTTAGGTGTGATTCATAACAAGGAAATGTGAAGGAAGAGCATTGGTGAATCATATTTTGGGAATGTTTTGTCTATTGAAACTAGATGGAGGCAAAATGATAGGAGCAAAGGAAACTATGGAAAGTCAAATAGTAGATAAAAATTTGGATCTAAAGCAAAGATGATAAGTTGGCATTGTGGGAAGAGTGGAAAATCAAAGAATGAATGTTGGTCACTTTGGGATAAGAATGCCAACAAGGAAGAAATTAATGAGTTAATGTGACATTAGGTAAATCATGTTAAGATACCTTAATTCTTTCTTTGAATAATTTTTATGAGTCATAGCTATTAGATTCAGGGGCTTCTTTTCATGCCACCCCACATAGGCATTATTTTACTAATTATGTTAAATAAAATTTGGGACATGTTTATCTTGGTGCTGATAAATAATATGAGATAGTAGAGAAATGTTGTTTTTAGGTGAAAATGTTGAATGGGAACATGTGGATACTTAAGGATGTCAGACATGTGCATATGTTGAGATGAAATTTGGTTTCAATAGGGTAATTGGGTAGTGAGGGATATTTGGTAATGTTTACTATAGATTCTTGGAATGTTACCAAAGGTTCTCTTATAATTGTAAGAGGTAAGAAAGTTGGTATATTATATTTGACTAGTAGTGTTGATTCTTGTGATTTAGTTCTTACAGATGGAAATGCAACTATGTGGCACTATATGATCAGTCATATGAGCCATAAGGGCATAGAGATATTAAAAGACAAGTTGCCTAGATTAAAAGAAATTGATTTAGACTTATGTGAGGACTGTGTGTAAAGAAAATAGAAGTGATTTAAGTTCCTAAAATTTGGACCCATAAAGAAAGGGCATAAGTTAATGTTAGTACATTTAGATGTATGGGGACTAACTTAGGTATCTTTTATTGGTGGTTCTAATTATTATGCCACTTTTATTAATGATGCAACTAGGAAAGTTTGGTTTTATTTCATTGAAAGGAAATATTATGTATTTGACACTTTTAAGAAGTGGAAAGCCTTGGTTGATAATGACATAGGTCTCATGTTGAAATATCTCAGATCAAATAATGGAGGTGAGAATTGTAGTAATGCTTTCCTTGATTATTATTCTAATAATATAATCCATAAGCAAAGGATGGTTCTAGGAACTCCATGTCAGAATAGGGTATCTAAAAGGATAACTAGAAAAAAATGGAACCTGCTAAGAGTATGAGGTTACATGCAAGGTGGCCTTTTAAGTTTTGGGTAGAAGTATAAAACATGACAATTTATATAATTAATAGAGGACATTCAATGCATTTGGATGGAGGCATTCTTGAACATTCTTGGTTTGGTAACAATGCTGATTATTCTTTTCTTAGATTCTTTCAAAGTGAGGATTTTTATATTATTAAGAAAGAGGATAGGACCAAGCTAGAGGTAAAATCATAAAAATGCACATTTGTTGGTTATGGTGAGGATGATTTTGGTTTCTATCTATGGAGCATTAGAGATAAGAAAATATTTTTTTCTAGAGATGTAATCTCTAATGAAAGAGTCATGTATAAGAATCAATTATAGGAATATGACTAAAAATAGTACATAGTATTGGATGACATTATGGATGGCAAAGTATCTAATGAATCAGTTCATTAACATTCTACACAAGGACCCTAAAATCCTATGGTAAGAAGGTCTTCTAGGGTAAGAAGAGAACCTAAACATTTTTCTCCTTTTTTGAATTATTTATTACTTATTGACAATGGAGAATTAGTGTGTTATAAAGAAGAAATGTAGGTATATGCTAGGAAGAAGTGGTAGAAAGCCATGGATGAGGAACATAGATCTATCATGGAGAACCAAATGTGTGATTTGGTAAGTCTACCCAAGGTCAAGAGTGCATTGCCAAACAAGTGGATTTATAGAATAAAAAAAGTAGATGAAGGGAAAAAAAGGTATAAGGCTAGAATGGTGGTCAAGCGGTTTACACAAAAATTAGGTATTGATTTTGATGAGATTTTTTCTCTAATTGTGAAAATGACTTATATTAGGAGTATTATTGGTTTAGTTTTAGTTGAGGATTTGCACTTAGAATAGTTAGATGTGAAAACTACTTTTCTTTATGGTGATTTGGATGAAGAGTTGTATATGGTGTAACCACAGGGATAAGAGGTCAAAGGGAAGGAGAACTATGAGTGCATAATAAAAAAGAGCTTATATGGCCCAAAAAAAGATCCACAATAATGGTATAATAAATTTTATTGTTTTATGTTGGAAAAAGATTATCAAAGGTGTAATTTTGACAATTCCATATACATCAAACATTTTGATGACGGTTATATTATTATATTGTGCTTGTATGTGGATGACATGTTACTTGCAGAAAAGAACATACAACATATTGATATACATAAGAAATAGTTTAGTGACTCCTTTTCTGTAAAGGATTTTAGTGCAGTGAAGAGAATCCTTTGTATAAGGATTACTCATGACATAAAGGAGAGGAAGCTGATTTTATTCCATTCAGATTATGTGAAGAAAGTATTGGAAAGGTTTAACATGTTGGATGCTAAATATGATGGTACTCATTTGGCTGATCACTTTCAATTATAAAACTAATAGTGTCCCAAGATGGGGGTTGAAAAGCTTAATATGTCCAAGGTACCTTACTCATCATCACTTGGTAGTTTGATGTATGCCATGGTTTATACTAGGCTAGATATTGCCCATGCAATGGGAGTTATGAGTAGGTATATGAGTGATCCTAGTTATGAGCATTAACAAGTAGTGAAATGGATTATTTGTTACCTTATAAGAACCATGAATGTTTCATTATGTTATGGCAAATCATATACCACTTTACATGGTTGTGTGGACTCAAATATGGAAGGGCATATTGATAGTAGGAGTATGATAGGTTATATATTGACTATTAGAGATACAATGGTTAGTTGTATTTCTAAGATACAGAAGGTTGTGGCTTTTTCAACCATAGAGGTAGAGTATGTTGATGCCATAGAGGCTATCAAGGATATTATTTGGTTACAATAGTTATTTTGAATGATGGGGTATAAGCAAGAAGTTGGGAGACTATATAGTGATAGTTAGAGTGCTATTCATTTGAAAAAGAATAATACATTCCACTGAAAGACAAAACACATTAATTTAAAATATCACTTCATTATAAAAATTTTTGAGGAAAACTTGGTGAAGTTGTAGAAGATTAATACTAACTAAAATCCTATAAATATGATGACCAAGGTGGCCACATTGGACATGTTGAGACTATCTTTAGATTTGATTGATCTTAGTGGTCATGGAGCAATGATAGATTTTGATTAGGGGAAATGGTCTCCAAGTGGGATATTTTTTTATTGTGGATCCATTTCTAGCTATCACATGACATTGGTGTAGCATTTTGGGGCTCAGAGAGCTCCACAAATATGGGGAGCACATTTTCTTGTGACTCTACCTTTTATGGAACATTGCTTCTATATGAGTGAAATATTCCTTATATACTTCTCTATTTCTATGTTGACTTCCATGTTTTGTGGAAGTGGGATTGACTTCATTTTTTTAGGGATTTAGTTATTAAATATATAACTTCCATGTTGACTTCCATGTTTTGTGGAAGTGGGATTGACTTCATTGTTTTTAGGGAGTTAGTTGTTATCTCATTGTTAGTTGTGTGATACTTTTTTGGAGGAGAGATAAGGATGGAATGTTATTTTTAGGGATTGAGGATAAGCTTGAGTGGGTGGAGGATGGTATATTTCCTTGAGGATAAGTTTATATTGGATAAGCATGGTGAGTTTCTCCTTATTGGGTTGATTTCTTCTCTGTTTGTTTATATACAGGTGGTGGTGTGACTTTGCAGATTGATGTTTATTATTATAGGGTGTGGTTTATTAGCTTGTGGTGTGATTTGATATAGCTACAAGTTTGGCATAGAATCTATGTAATATTATTGACATACATCAGATTTGGATCAGCAATTTAGAGAATTATTTTGTGAATTCTTGAGGATATATTCAATTTCTATGAGAGGTTCTCTTTGGAGAGTTTATACTCTTGACCTTTTATTATTCTATTGAGGTATTTCTTGGTGGATGTATCCCACATTGGGTGAACCATGGTATACTTGTATTATGCATTATTTCTGGTCTATATTGCTGGTTTTTTTTCCTTCATTAAAGTAACATTTACTGTGATTTAAGGAATTGATTTCGTGATGCAAGTAGTGCATAGAGAAATATGATTTTACACATTTAAAACTTTGTTTATGAATTTTTAAATTAGAATATTATGGTGAATTAAATCTTATTTTAATTCTTTTAATTCTTAATAGATAAGATATATTATGGATTGGCTGACACTAAAGAATATACATGAGGTAAGAAGTTCCATGGGATTAGTAGTTTATTATAGGAAATTCATTTTGAATTTTTATAATATACATAATCCAATTACCTCTCTTTAGTGAAAGAATATGATTTTCATTTGGTTATATATGTTTGATTTAACCTTTAAATAATTGAATAAGAGGCTTAATTCAGCACTAATGCTAAGAGTTTTTTATCCTAGCGGTCCATTCTTAGTAATCACAAATGCATCTAGGGATAGACTTGGAGGAGTTATTATACAAGATGGTTTAGTAGTAGCCTATGAATCCAAATCCGTAAGGCATGAATTATGCCCCTCATGACCTATATCTTGTTAATCATGAAATATACTAAGAAGGGGTGGGGGGGGGGGAATCAGTATACTATATATCTTTTATTTAATTTGATTCTTTTTAACCAATAAATCATACATTCAAGATATGCAATAAAACTAATATAATAATTTACTCCACACAAGAGAGAGAGAGAGAGAGAGAGAGAGAGAGAGAGAGAGAGACACCAAATTTTTTCATGGAAACCTAAAGTGGGAAAAACTATGGAGAACAATTTCAAGTATATGAATGAGCACCAAATCAAAATATAAAGTTCACAAGCACCAACTTACAGGAGCACCAACCCCTTTGCTGAGGACCAACACAAAAACTATTTGTGAGCACTAACCCACAAGAGTACCAACCTCTTACAAATATTCATGAGCACCAACCCATAGGAGTATCAACCCCTCTTGTGTATAAAACACAACTATCTCTCGATGTTTCTTACTCAATAAATGATAGAACTCTACAATATATCCTATTTTTCTCTGTTCAAAAACAAATACAAACCATGCACTCTCTTGCATATTAAAAATGGATTATCAAGCCTTTATTTATAGCTTTCCAAATGGCCTTTGGCCTTCACCCTTTGTGACCCTTAAATCCTCATAGAAAATGGCACCAAACTTGCATGACCCTTCGTATCCTTGCATTTGAAAAGTCATATTGTGACCCTTCATAAGCAAAATCATGTTTTAATTTTTTGTCTTTATTTTGATGACTTTTTGTATTCCTCAAAGTGTCCCTTCATGGAAAAATTCACCATACCTCTTTTGTCTTTACATGGTGACTCTTGGAATTCCTCAAGGTGACTCTTCATGATAAAATACGTCCCATTCCTCTTTCGTCTTTTACCTCATGACTTTTTGACTTCTCCATGGGCCCTCTTTTGACTTATATGCAACCAAAAATATATTCATTAATATTAAATAAATATTAACACATAGTAGCCAAGATATGAATATTAAAAACACCATTAAATGTAATGGGGCCTTTATCACCAATAATGCTAGACCTTTCACATTAATGACAATATTTACAATAATCTCTCCCTTTGTCATTGATGGAAACCTCAAACTAAAACTACCACATCTTGAAAACCTGCACATACTGCCGTCAATAAAACATATAGTAAGTCCCCCTCACTATAGCAGCTTATATCTATTCCCTATACCTATTTCTGCACCTATTCTTGTACCTATTATTCTCCACCTTTGACATCAATGGTAAAGGGTCTACCTGAAGGTAACACTTAGTTCCCCCTCAACTGATGTTTAACCTTAATGGTAGGAAGTAAAATAAATTACTCCCAACTTCTCTCGCAGATACTCAAATGTGTCTTTGGTAGTGCCTTTGTGAAAATATCTACAATCTACTTTGTAGTACTAATATATTCCATCTTAACCTATTGATATGCAACCTACTCTCTCAAGAAGTGATATCTAGTGGGAATATGTTTTGTTCTTAAATGCATCATTAGATTCTTCAAAATATATATAACACTTGTGTTATCATAAAAAATAGAAATAGGTTTATTATACTTTACCTTGATATCTTCCAATGTTTTCTTCATCCAAAGCACTTGAGTACAACACAATACTACTACATTATATTCTACTTTAGTTGTAGAAAGTGATACTAAATTTGGCTTCTTGCTTAGCCATGATACTAAGCTATCACCAAGGAAGAAAGATCCTCCACTTGTACTCTTTCTATCATCCAAGCACCTTGCCCAATCTAAATCTGTATAAGCAACCAAAGTGAAATCTCTACTTGTGGAATACCATAATCCATAATCTAATGTCTCCTTGATATATCTAAATATTCTCTTCACCAAATGAATATGACTATCTTTTAGAGATGACCGATATCTTGCAACTATACCTACTACATGCATGATGTTTGGCTTTGATTCTATCAAATATAAAAGACTACCAATCATAGATCTATACAAAGATTGATCTATAATAGGTGAATATTCATCTTTGCTCACCTTATTTCCTATACACATTGGTATGCCAACTAGTGCACAATCCTCAAAACCAAATTTCTTCAACATTTCCTTAGCAAATTTTTATTTAGATATGAAAATTCCTTTATCTAACTGAAATATTTACAATCCTAAGAAAAATGACAATTCTCCAAGCATAGACATATTAAATTCTTTTTTTACATTATCAAAAAATTATTCTGTCACCTTTTCAATAATTCAACCAAAAATGATATCATCAACATAGACCACAACAATTAACTAATGCTTACCTTCTATATTGATGTAGAGATTACTATCAGCAAATCCTCTCTTGAAACCTTGATCCTTTAGGTACTTATCAAGTATTTCATACCAAGCTATGGGATCTTATTTCAATCCATACAATTCTTTTTTCAATATGCATATATGGTTATTAATATTTGAGAGAATGAATCCCTCAGGCTGTTCAATCTAGACCTCTTCTTCTAGATTCTTGTTTAGGAAGGTAGATTTGACATCCATCTAAAACACTTTGAAATTTTAAAACACTACATATGCAATAAACATTCTAATAGCCTCTAACCTTGCCACTAGTGTAAAATTTTCTTCAAAATCTATTCCCTCAATTTGAGTATATCCTTTACATACTAATCTTGCTTTATTTCTAGTCACTTCTCCATTTTCATTCAACTTATTTCTATAAACCCATTTTGTTCCTATCATATTATGATATTTTAGTCTAGGTACTAATTTCCAAGTATCATTCTTTTCTATCCAATTTAATTCTTCAACCATAGCCTTAACACAATGCTTATCATGTCTACCTTCTAAAAAAGTTTTAGGCTGAATTTTGGATAACAAACAAAAATTAACTTGCTCAGATTCACTTACCATCATTCTTCAGGTACAAATTCATTCATTTATGTCCCTGATGATGTCAATTTCATTATTATTTTTCTAAACATATTTGTATGGAGTTTTGGTGCCCTTTTTCTCCTTCTTCTCATCTTCATCTGATTCTTTAAAACCTTCCTCTTCAATGATTTTAGGAGTGTCTATTAGATCACTAATTCTTTGTGTTCCATCTTCTTCTATCCTAACACTTACACTTTCAAAAAAATTCTTGGTTCTTTTATTATAGCATTTATGAGCTTTACTTTTTCAAGAATAACTAGGAAATATACCTTCATTTGATCTAGATTCAAACTTACGAAGTTTTTCATCTGTTCTCTTTATGAAGCATCTGATGCCAAAAAATCTAAAATAATCAACTATTACTAGTTTGTCTTTCCATAGTTCATAAGGAGTCTTGTCACTATTGACTCTCTATAATTCTCTATTCTTAATATGCACTACTATAGAAACTACCTCTCTCCAATATTTATCTGCTATCTTGGATTCATTTAGCATTATCCTCGCCATCTCCTAAACTATTCTATTTTTTCATTCAACTACTCTATTTTATTATGGAGTTCTAGCCGCTGAATAATGTCTCTTTCTTCCATGGTCTTCACAAAACTCAATAAATTTATTTGACTTGAATTCTCCTCCTTGATATCATCTTAGACACTTAATCTTCAAACTAGTTTCATTCTCAACTAATGCTTTGAATGCTTTGAAATCTCTTAAAGCTTCTAATTTTTCATGAAAAATATTACCCAAGTCATACATGAAAAAACATCAATAATCAACATGAAATACTTCTGACCTCAAGTAATTTGAGTTCTCATAGGTTCACATAGATCAGTGTGAACAAGCTCTAGCATCTAAGTAGTTGATTACTCTTTAATTTTGAACCACCTTCTAGCCTTCTTCTCATGTTGACAAGGTTCATAGAGTGTGTCAGATGGATTTGTAATCTTTGAAAGATTTTTGATTGCTTACTTCTTGCTTATGTTGATAATATTATCAAAATATTTATACCCCATTATCTTATGCCATATCTAAATTTATTCAATCTGACTCAAACAACATCTTTGACCTTTGATGTCTGATAGCATATATAAATTATTGCCTGTTCTCTGAGCATCTGTCACCAACATATCTGAATCTTTTCTTATAATTTCATATCCTTATACAAAAAACTTTAGTGTGTACCCCTGATCACACATTTGACTTACACTCAAGAGATTATGCTGAAGACTTTCTACATATAAACATTTTCAATTTTAGTTCTCCCATTATCCAAACTTAGTTTACCTTTTCCAACAATTCTGGCAGTAGTATTCTCTCTGAATTTCAATGTGCCACCATTAATCTTCTTCAAGATTATAAACTTGATCTTATCTCTTGTCATGTGCCTCAAACACATACTTCTAATGAACCATGGATTTTCTTCATTTATTGCATGCAAAGTAGTCTCTACACCAATATAGATTTTTTATGTTGTTTCCTTTGCCATGATCTTGTCTAAACTTTCTTCTTGATAAATGGAGCCTTGAAACTGTGGTCCTTCTTGACTAACTCAAACACACTTATATATATGGGGATATGTGTCTAAATTTGTTACACTTATAACATATTATGGCCTCCTCATTAAAACTTGATAGAGGAGCAAAAGAGTTATGGCTTCTACTTAACTCTACATGACTTTCCTTCTCTTTATTTTTGAAATTGTTAGCTCTTTTTTGACATTCTAATTTTTTATGACCATATCCATTACAATAAAAATAGAAAACATAAAAATAGGACCTATTTTTGTGTCTTTGACTTGATTTATTATTATAGCTCTGTTCCCTCTAGCCTTCTTTGTTTGATATATCCTTTGTATTCTTAACTTCTTCCCTTTTTATTTCTTATTTTGTAATAGCTCCAACATAGCTCTTTCCTTTTTTCTTGTTTGCAAAAGTATTGACCTCCACTTTTTATTTTTAAAATACAATACCTATCTTATCTGACATTAATCTTTGATTTTTTAATATCTTATTCAACATATTAGTGTTATTCTCAAATTTTGAATCATTGGTTGCTCTATCATTGATTGCTTTATTTGTTTTCTCAAGATCTAATTTTAAAGAAACAATTTTATTAACATACCTTTCACATTCTTTACTTAGTATTTTAAACTATGTCATTAGATCTTCTTTATTCTTCTTAGCTTATTCAAAGTGTGCTTGTAGATCTTCAATTATTTCCTTTGACTCTTTTTCATTTTTCTCAATCTAGATCTTTAATCTTCAATTCTTGTTTTCAAGAGTTTTTAACTCTTCTAAGGCACAAATGAGTTCTCCTTCTAGATTTACTTTAGCTTCATCCTATTCTTCTTCTTGATCATATATACTTATACTTGTAGAGGCATCTTCATGTTTAGCCATGAATAGAATCTCTTCTTCTGAGTCACTGACTCCACTATCTTCGGCTGAGCTAGGATCTTTAGAATAAAAAGTCTTCTTCTCAAATCCCTTCTTGAATTTTCCTTTAAAATTATTCTTGTATGTATAATTTCTGTCTTCATTTTCATCATTACCCTTATTTGGGAATTTAGCTACAAAATGTCTAATCTTTATAAAATTAAACATTTAAAAGGTAATTTTACTTGATATTTACCTGTGTATTTTTTTGGCTTGCAAATGAATAGAGCTCCATTGTCATCTTCATCATCGCTAGAATTATCACTTAATTCTTAAATTTTAGCCTTATCTTTCTTTGATATCTTGAAATCTACTTCTCTCTTTGAAGGTTTATCTTGTTTAGTCCACATCTCATATGTTGTAAGAATACCATGAAGCTCATCCACCTTTAGCTTGGATAAATTATTCATCTCTTCAATTTCCAAATCTTTTGCATCATATCTCAATGGTAGAGATATCAAAACCTTTTGAACCAAAATCAATTCTTCTAAATTTTCTCTAAGACCTTGAATCTGATTGACTATTTGATCAATTTTTAAGAGATAACTTTCTATATTTTCTTCTTCTTCCATCTTCAAACTCTCAAACTATCTTCTAAAAGTCTAAAGCTTAGCTTTCCAAACCTTGCCATCACTTTTGTAAATATTCTCAAGTTTTACCCAAGTTTCATGAGCAGATTTACATTGCATAACATTAACAAATTATGATTTGCATAAACCACATAAAATAGAATTTAAAGCTTTAGCATTATTTACACTTGCCTTCTTTTCTACCAGAGTAGTTACAAGTATCTGTGAATCTTCATATTCCTCCACCACTTCTTTCCATATGTCAAATCAAAGGTCCATCAAATAAGTATTCATCCTTATGCTCCAAAAAACATAATTCATCCCATCAAACAAAGGTTTCTTATTTGTAGAAAAAATTGCATGTGATCTAGACATCATGCTTTCTTGATCTTCTTCAACTTGTAAAACTTTTTCAAAAGGAACTTGCTCTGATACCAATTTTTAAGCATGAAATATGCCAAGAGAGGGGGGTGAATTAGTATATTATATATCTTTTATTTAATCTGATTTATTTTCTTTAATCACTTAATCATAAATTCAAGATATGCAATAAAATTGAAATAATAATTTGCACCATGAGAATGAGAGAGAGAGAGAGAGAGAGAGAGAGAGAGCAGATTTTTACATAGAAACCCAAAGTGGAAAAAACCATGGATAACAATCTCAAGTATATGAATGAACACCAACTCAAAATAAAAAGTTCACAAGCACCAACTTATAGGATCACCAATCCCTTTACCAAGCACGAACACAACAACTATTTATGAGAACCAACCCACAAGAGCACCAACCCCTTATAAATATTCATGATCACCAACCCATAGGAGCTTCAATCCCTTATAAATATTCATGAGCACCAAACCACATGAGCACCAACTCTTTTTGTGTATAAAACACAACTATCTCTGAATGTTTCTTACTCAACAAATATTAGAATTCTACAATATCTCCTGCTTTTCTATCTTAAAAATAAATACAAACCATGCACTCTCTTGCATATTAACAATGGCTTCTTAATTCTTTATTTATAGATTTCCAAATGACCTTTGGGCTTCACCTTTTGTGACCCTTCAATATTCATAGAAAATGGTGCCAAACTTACATGACCCTTCATATCCTTGCATTTAAAAATTCATATGGTGACCCTTCATAAGCAAAAGCATCCTTTCCTCTTTTGTGTTTATCTTGATGACTTTTTATATTCCTCAAAGTGTCCCTTCATGGAAAAATGTGTCATACCTATTTTGTCTTCACATGGTGACTCTGGGAATTCCTCAAGGTGACTCTTCATGATAAAATGCATCCAATTCCTCTTTTGTCTTTTACCCCGTGACTCTTTGACTTCTCCATGGGCCCTATTTTGAATTATATGCAACCAAAAATATATTCATTTATGTTAAATAAAATATTAACACACATTATCCAAGATATGAATATTAAAAACACCATTAAATTCAATGGGACCTTTTTCATGAATAATGCTAGACCTTTGACATCAATGACAATATTTCTAATAGATCTTATGAAAATCATGCATACTTTGTAAGTTTGGAGACATTATATGTTGGAAAACTATTTGAGATCAAGACTGATAACTTAAGACACAAGTACATTTTCACCTAACTAAATCTAAATACTCATCAAAGATGATGGTTAAAATTTTTGTCTAATTATGATTTAAATATTAACTATATCAAAGGCAAGGAGAATACATTAGTTGATGCTCTAAGCCATAGGAGGTGAATAATAGTCATGGCAACTATTAGGAGTAATTTATAATACCAAGTAATCAAGTTCTCACTAGGAGATGAATTATATGATCAAGTCAAGAAAGCATTAACTGAGAATGCTTAGAATCCTAAGTATAGGGATTTAGATTAGAGAGTTATGGTCGTATTTAGTATAGTGATAAGATGTATATAACTAATAAGGAGAATCTAAGGAGAAAAGTTCTTAGGGAACTACATAATTCCCCATATTTAGGATATCAAGGAGTAACCAAGCTCATGGCTTTGCATAGACTACTCTATTTCTAGAAAGGATTCAAGAAAGGTGCATCGTATTTTGTGTCTCATTATCTAAAATTCTAGCATTTTAAAGATGAACATGTGCATATAATGGGATTTTTGTATCTAGATGATATATCAAAATGGAAGTGGTAGGTGATTAGCCTAAATTTTATCCAAGGGTTACCGTTATCATTAAATAGGCATGACATGATCCTGGTAGTAGTTGACAAACTAAGGTATCTCACTTCATACTAGGAAATTTTAATGATGATGAACCTACTCTTATGAAGATATTCATAAAATAAGTGTATTATTTACATGGATTTACATAGAAGATTATTTTGGATAATGATTTAAAGATGACTTCTAGATTTTAGTTGACTCTTAATTCAACTCTGGGTACTTAGTTGAATTTCAACACTACATATCACTTATAAGCCAATGGGTAGAAAAAGCAAGTAAATTAGATTTTAGATGATATACTTCATATGTATTTTATGGATCAATAATATAAGTGGGAAGAGTATATTTCATTGGTTGAGTTTTCTTACAATAACTCATACCAATTAACATTGAAGATGGCACCATTTGAAGCATTGTAAGGAAGGAGGTGTAGTACACTAATCAATTGGGATAGGCTAGAAGAT
>JARHVA010003615.1:1347500-1462500 GCA_037957365.1 Torreya grandis | reverse complement strand
GTGCATGTGATATTTATATAATTATCATATTTTGATAGATATATGAAATATTAATAATAATTATTTTGGGTTTTAATATTTTATTTATTAATACTATATCTCACATTGATGACCTAGTTAAGCATTGGATGAATTTCATTGTCTCAATTAGCACCATCAATACAAGATAAGGGTTAATGTAATCAAGTGGTGCATATGAATTTGGTGTATCGTAGATATCATTTATTCTATTGAAAACTTTGTCCAAAGTAATGTTTGATAAACATTGTCATTTCATATGTTGATATAGTTTTCATATTTATGTGATATCATATTGGAATAGATTTATTTATGGTACATATTATGCATTATATATCTTCAATACATGTGTTCTAGTTTTTTATTCTAAATTCCTCCATTGTCATTATCTAGCCATATATGAAGGGATGCCCATCCCCTTATTTTGGAAATAGTGTGAGGGATTTATGGCCTGTGGTTGGTGTGGAAAATCACTCAAATGATGCTCTCCCTCCCAATTGGAGTACCATACTTGAGACTACACTTGAGATTACAAATGATACTTGACTTGTAGATACTCTTGAATCATGGAGACTCCACTAAGAGGATCTTAGTATCACTTTTTATCATTGAGGTATTTAGTATATTGTTAAAAATATAATATTCATGCATTGTACTTCATACAATAGAGGCTACAATATTGTATTAGTGTTGGATGAACTTGTACTATGTCATTTATGCTGAAATGAAATAATTATGCTTATTCAATTTGTTAATGGTTTATATATCTATACATGGTGATCCTTAGCTAAGTGTAGTAGCTATAACTTTAAATGGTTAACTAAATTAATAAAGTTAGCTAAAGATAGTTAGTTATGATTTATCATGATGAAATATATATGTTGAATATGTGTATACATTTTTTAAATCTTTTTTACAATATTTGGGTAAAACTTAGTAGGGTTTCTACATGAAGTATCTCTAGCATTGGTCTCTAAAAGCCTACTGGTATGTTTAATGAATGTATTACTAAGTGAACTGAGTGCATGAAAAGTGTTGATCTCCATGACCTCCTTCACTATAAATGGAATATTAAGATGAAGTGGTTTTTGTGCAGGGATCCTTGCAAGCCAATGAGACACACAACATGTACCTGATTGATCCTATATAGAGTCTTTCCCTAAAAATTTAAACTCACCATAGTCAAAATAGGTTAGAATCTCATTTATGACAAAATCACAATAAAGTTCCCTAAAAAAATACAATGGGACCTCATGTTTGTTACATGATGGATAATCAAACACCATCCACCATCAATCATAAAAAAGGTTTTAATCATGTTATGTTAGCATCAATGGATAGGGAAATATTTAGCACTAAGTGGAAATGGTGCATTGGTGGTTGGGTCAATAAATAAGAGACAAATTTTATATTTTGTTATATATTTAATCTTCACCACCTATGCTGACAATTTGTCAACATAGTAATTCTTACATGTAATCCTATACAATGTCTATATATCAATTTCAATCGATATCAAGTCAACTTGACCTAATATAGACTATAGGGTATTGGTTAGATAGATGCAATGGGAGTTAGTGGAAGTGGGGTCCTTTATTCTCCTAATTATTTGATAAATTTCAATTTTATTTTCCACTATATGTGAAGCTATATCATCTTGACTTCTTGGGGGATCTTATGGAACTATATGAGGGATAAGAGGATTAGGTGGAGGGTTAATAAGGTGGTATCTTGAACCAGAGCAAGTTATTCAAAAAACATAACTTATCAATCAAAAAATGCAAATTAAAAAAATTACAAAAATTTAGGTCTATTAGGTTTAGTTTTTATTATCACTTCTTTTTCATGGTGGCATCATCAACTTAGAGAGATTTTCATATTTACAACAAAGATATCATGGTAGAATAACTAGTAGAGAAAAATGTAATCATGTGATGGCATAAGATAGCTTAAATGGAAATCATAAATGAGTCACTTAGGGGCTTAGGTGGGGTTTTAAAATATTTTTCAACATTTATAATCCATATGAATTATAATGGATACACATTATGGCTTGATATCCCAATAATAAAATTTAAATAATGTGTATGTGTTATGTTAATAATGTGTATGCATTGTAGGAAATGTCCACAAAATTGTCCCCTAATTTTGTGCACATACCCATGTTATTTACCAAAATGGAACTAACAACATAGATTCCAAGGAGATAATAAAACAAGAAAATCATGAAATTTTTTTATTTTTGATTTTTTTGTGTATATTTGGAAACAAAAATACTATCCTATAATCTCATCTGAGAGATGGTCACAGTTATTGCCCCACTTAGAACCTAGTGAAATATAATAATGGTAATAACAAGGATAATGTATAGGCATAATATCTAGCACTGGAGTATCTGTGATGCTCTATGTATGCATAATATGTCTTTGTGTTTGTGAGATAAAAATAGATAGAATATGTGTTTATGGAACCCATAATTGAGTTCCTTATGGTCTTTTAAGTGTAGCTTTAACTGAAACATGTCTATTTTCTCATAGAGAATTTAAAAATTCATAATTTATGCAATGATCTCAAGATGAGGATAATATTTTTTGAGGAGTGGTAAATGTCTAACCTTTTTTGAATAAGATGTGCCATATTTGTGCATAGTAGAATTAGGAATTATATCATGGTCACATGGTATGTTTGTATTTGGTATATTTTCTTTAGAGATGTTTTCTTTTGTTTCTAGTAACCATAGTTTCCTATGTTTTGGATTATAATTAGTCAAAAATGGACTAAAATTCAACATAGTAGAACATGATTCTAATGCATGTGTGACATTGCACTTAATGGACCTAACTAGAAAACTGAATACATTAGCTTTACTCACATGTTTAATGCCATATCCAAGAGATGTAAATATTTTTCAAGAACTTATAATTGACTCACAAGTTGGGTCAACTATAATAGTTTGACCTTGCTTACCATATATGCAAGGTTCAATGATTTGATGCTTTTAGGAGTAATTGGTAATTGATTCATATGAAGGAAACCATTTTACATTATCCTTTCTATTAATTTCTTCCTCTTTTGGGAAATATTCCTTTTGTATCTTGATGTTTACACAAGATATTTTGTTATCTTTTTTTATTTTTTCACTTTCCATGAAGTTACTTCCATTTATAGTTTCTTGTTATTTTATATTAACAAAATGAACATGGATCTTTTAATTATTTAAATTTTAGATAGATGTGCAAATAGGATTAATGATGCCTTTTACCTTTAAAACCAAAATGTTGTAAGTATTTCATTCCATAACCATATTGTTTTGGAAGTTATGTATCATTATTAAGAGGTAATTCTATATCCTTTTCTTGGTTTGAATTTTATTTTTGAATCTTTTCTTTCTATAGGTTTGGTATTCTCAACTATTTGTTCTCTAAATTTTTGTTTGGTAACCACATTTTGTGTTTTGATACTTGTCCTTTATGAGAGGTACTCATAATGTGAGTGGGTTACTTGAGTAATTTATCAATGATAAGATCCACATTATATTTGGGGCTTTGTATTTTGTTATATAATGCATTAAAATAATCAATATGATGCTCATGCATTCTATGATATGCTCAGTAGTATTTCAATATCCTTATAGGACGTGGAGGAGATAATATTATGACATTGATGTGAAGCATTTAGGTTAGGATTTCACTTGGTATCTTAGTAACCTTTGGTATAATATTTGAATTAAAAAAATTTAATGTATTTAGTTTTAAATTTTTATCTGGTTATGAATCCTTGTTTGGCACAACATTGGTAGATGATGATGGAAACACATGATTAACATTGGCACATGTTACATTCTTAAGGTATGTAATATTATTCTCCAATTATGTGACATTGGAATTGAAACTTTAGTGAATGCATTATATTAACTAGATCATAAGGATGATTTTATATTTGAAGATTTCACAAGTACAAACCCTAGGTATATTGGATTGAATATGCATACATACACCATTTACCTTACCCCTTGAAGGAGTGATATCATGGACTAGATTAGAGGGATAATAGTTATCTTGATTCTTAGAGTTAGGATTAAGAGGCTCAAAACTATAAAAATAATATATATATATATATATACATATACATATATAAGTTTGATTTTTTTCTTGATTGTAATCATTTGATGATTTTTTTCTAAAATTTGTAACAATGTAGATAAGACAACAATCAATGAAAATAATGAGATATTGAAAAGAAAAGTGATCAAAAAATATATTCATATTTATAATAAATTATTTTTTCTTAATTTTGAGCACTTTTAATCAACAATCAAAATTTATAAAAATAGTAAATCAAGAATCTTTAAGTCAACTAGGATTTGAAGACCAATGGTCAGGGTCCCCACAATGTGCCAAATGAAGAGAAAATAGGATAAAATTATTGGCTATTAATTTTTAGAATATAAAATGTGTTTTTTTGGAAAAAATAGAAAATTATATAAACCCAACAAAATGGGGGAAAAAAATTATAGTGTACAATCTGTAGGTCTACATTTCCTATAAAATAGTAAAATGCAAAATTTTAAAAATCCATATAGTAATTTGGAAAATAAAAAGAGTTTATTATTTATATCAACTTTAGTATTAAAGACTTATGATGAATTTGAAAATTAATCTATTATTAATTATAAATAGTCAAAACAATGTAGAATGCTTCATAAGCAAAACCCTTCAATATTTACAATTTAAAAAAATCAATAATTACGATAAAAAAATACTTTATTTAGACACATGAGAGACATTTTTGATGAATAAAATATTATTTTTGATGAAACCTAGAAAATAATCATAGAATAAGTAAATCCTTTGTCTTGTATTGAAAGTATTTACTAAAAAAGTAAATCTAAAAATTGAAAAATCCATACTGAATTTGGGAAAACAATAATACATTTTTTACTATACCAACCTATGTAGAAAATAACTTTTGATAAATTTTAAAATGGATCTATTTGGAGTCTGAAATGAACCAATCAAGTAATAAGAAAATTTAAAGTGTATGAACATGAATCTTGGCAACAAAAGGAGGGTAAAATCCTAGGGTAAAGTTTCATATCTAAAAATAAATCACAATATGTTGAAACCCTAAGAGGTTGGAAACCCTATATTAGGCTAGGTTTGGAAAGGAAGACTCAAAGGTAAGGTTCACAAAACATTTAACCCCTAAATTAAAATGGGTCAAAATATTATAGAGTTAATAATATATAAATGAATGCACATAATTGTGATAAATAAATCTATAATAGGGTTATTAATTATAAAATCAAATAAATAATATCCTAAATTTATAATATTAAGATATGCTAAAAATAGAAAGTATAAATATTGATTGATATTGTAATAAATAGAAAATAAGAGTATTTATTTGATGTTTAACCCTAAAGTTTAGATATATAGAATAGGGTTAAAAAGGTTGATATAGCCTAGGGCACAAGGATGGTAGACTATCATTAAAAAAGACCAATTAATTAGAAAACATACATAGAAATATACTAAATGTATTATGCTAATATATACCAAAAATGTTAAATAAAAATATGTTAGATATTACAATGATAATGAAAACAAGATACTTATCTCGTTTTAATGCTAACATAAATTTAGATTTGGAACAAGTAGGAAGAAGACCAGAAAATGATTCTAGATTAATCATTACATTATATAGATTGTACCTTTGTAGTGTAGAAAAATGCATTGACCTAGGATGGTTGTATCAATGTCAGTATCCAAATTAGATATAGGTGTCTAATATATAATACTTATTGAAACTAGATGCAACCACCTAGGTGCTTCTAGTTTCTATGTTGCCTTTACTGTAGTGCATTTAGATCTATGTCATAGAATGTCACTCCTTATGAAAAGAGAAAAAATTTATTAATCCTCATAGTGACTATATGAAAATGGGATAGTGGGCACATGGTTTTGAGCATCGCTAAAGGCCCCTCTATCAATGAGCATTGCCTATATAGCCAATACTCCAAAGAAGGCCTTAGACTTATGTGTTTCTCATTTACATATTGGTTGGTGTATGAATAATGTAATGTGTGATAATCAAGTAAAATAGTGGCCTAGCTTATAACTTGTCAAATAATTCATTGAGTGTTACTTTAGTACTTTGGACCTGTAGATATGTTATCCCTATGACTTGTATGAAAATAAGAGAAAATAGGGAAGCTTGCTCATATGAGTGTTTGATTGTGTGATTTTTGGTCTATGTTAGGTGAGGATCGAATGAGGGTTCATATTATATTTATACCAATCAACTTAGACAATATATCACATTAAAACACTTAGAATGACCATTGGAATATGTTTCACTTTAAAATTTTATGAATTTAGGGCACTGGACACTTGCATTGGGATAGGAAACTTACATCAATGTAGGCATATGATTAAGACACAAGTATGGGCAGTTAGAAAATAACTGTAGGTATAAAACTTGTATAAATAGAAGATAAAAAGGTATATAACATTATAGGCAAGACATAAGATCTATTCCATTATAATAACATTAGTCATTCTAATAGATAATCAATTAGGCACACATAGATAAAGTATGTGAACCTTTTGGTAGTGGAGAAGGTATACAAGCTAAAGTTACATACATGATATGTATTTTTTAATATTACAAGACTAAGACACTATATAATTTAGAAATAGTGTGTACACTTCTCTCTCTTCCCCCCCCCCCCACAATCGAGTAATGAAATTGGTAGATTAAAGGAAAATATATGTTTACTTGGGTTTGTATAACACACATTGACCTTGTTTGAGTCCAACTTGAGTATATGGATGGTGACTAACATTCAAATAAGAACATGTCACATTACATAATTAATGTATATAATTTGAAATTGAATGTATTTGAAATTATTTAAATTGAAAGAGATCAAGTTTTAGGATTACACCTGTATATTGATGCAACTACTTATCTTTTAGCCAATTTATCAGAAAATACATATCATTATGAATCATTAAAGTTATGACTAGGACAAATATAAAATATATAAATTTAATATATCTATAGAGGTATAGAGATAGAGAGATATTGGAGGACACATTCCCCCAACCTTAGAGAAAATGTGAGTTGTCACATGATGGTTGAGATTAGATCAACCATGTAATCCAATCATACTTATAATTAAGTGATTGTGAGTAAACCAGGTCAACTAACACTATAAATTTGGTGAGGTTGGATGATGTAATTAAGTATGACCTATAAACTTTGAGAGATGGAGTGATTTAATCACCTCAACGATAACAAAATCAAACCAACTACTATAGTTTATTGGCTCAATACTCTTTATAAAATTCTAACCTTGTGGGTGATGAAAATCCATAGAAGTGTTTGAAATATAAAAAATATTTAATTTTTCAATATTAAGTTCACATTACATAACATATATGAATTAGATATGTATCATATTAAAACTATGTATAACACTAATGCACTATGATAGTTACACATGCTATGGTCATTTTGCTCCTTAATCTCCCAATGGATATCTTTTCATTCCCTAAAGAACTCCTAGGGTCAGCTTAGACATATTTCACATCTTGAAAAGAACCAAAATGCTATATATAGACTAATTTCAATAACTTATCTAGTAGATGAAAATTAGATACAAATACTCGTAACTAAACATTGAAATAGTTTTACAAATTGAGGTCATTGATCCATTTTATTCCCTACTTATGCATACACCAATCTATAGAAACAACCTTGATCTTAGATTACTCATCTTTTTCTCAAGTCACACTCAAAAAACTTAAATTGAAACTCATACTATCATTTACTTGCACTTGCACCAACACTTAGATTGGGAGAACAAGATTGGGCTTCATCCCATTTTGATGTTTTGGTATGTAGGTAATACCCAACACATGGGGTATTGAGGTAAAGTATACACTACCTTGATAATTCCACTCTTTTTACTTGTGATCATCAAATACTCTAACAAATAAGGAGGCCTAGTGTTTTGCATGCAAATTAGTCAAAAACATGAAATAGACAACAAACCAACATTCACCCAATAAGGCATAGGCATATCATGATTAGGAAAATATCAACCCATAAGGTCACTACCCATACTTACAAAAGGACACTTATGCACCCTAGAGGACACTAGCATAGTGAACTATTATCCAAGGAACCACTCTACTATCTAGGATGGTTGTTGACTCCTATTTCCATTTCAAAACACTCTACACAATCTCTATAACAATTTTAAACATGTAATCTATCTACCCCAGTCAATTTCCATCTAAGTACATATCTTGTAGTTCATTTTATATTTATAAAATAATAAAAAAAGTCAATTACTGTGAAAATTATAGGCTATAATTATTACAAATCTATTTCCTAATTTATTATTCTAGAACTTTATAAAACTAGGGTTTGACATGCCATAATTACCCTAAAAGCTAAACCTTTTAGTAAACCTAACTTACTTTAAAAATATTGCTTAAAAACCCTAGTGTGTAATTAGGGTTTCCTTTCTTATTTATATAATTTATTTAGTTTTAGTTTTTAATCTTTCATCATGATTATTATGATGGAAACCATTTCATACTTTTTGGTACAATGTTTGGTGGTTTGTATTGCATGCTTATTACATACCATTTATAGAATGATGCATATGTATGTGAATCTTCTCATAAATCACATTATAATTTATCTTACTTCACACATTAGTCCACCTCATCTTGGGCTCCCCTTATGAGAAGAGTGTTATTTCATAATAAATTTTAAGTTACCTTCAGTTAATACTCAATGAAAAAGTGCTTAGAGGACTCCTTTTCTTCCTCCTCCACCTATACCACTTGACTACCTTCACTCTCATCCTAACTCTACTACTCACCTTTGAAAAATATTATATATTTTTGTTTGAGTGGTTATTAGATGGAATTAGATGCCTCCTTAGCCTATACAAGAATATAATAATCCAACTATCCCTCCTTGTCCCTAAAATAATACAATATGACCTATGGATCAAAAAAAAACTTATGATATTATGGATCAATTGAGGAATACACTAGATAATATTACTAAATTAGAATTAATTCAAAATACAACCATATTGAAAGATATTATTTTTCAAACACTTAGTCATACATCTTTGCCTTAGGTGTAAAACTAACTTATTTTGAATTTATCATGAACACTATCAAGGACATTGATGATGTTATATATTTTTCCAATGTGGATTTGCCCTCACTGATAATTATTGATAAACATATACCGCTCTTTATTTATGTATAAATAAAAATCAATTTTATCAATTGATTTCAAAATGATAGAGCTTCAAGTCTTAACATATGAAACCTCACATTTCTATATATTATGGGGGTTGATATATCATCCATTAAAAAAACATATAAGAACATTCAAGGTTCTGATGACATTCCTTGATAGGCATTAGGTTCTATTACATTGGATATCATGGTTAGGATAATTACAATATCAATGGAGTGTTAGGTTATGCCTAATAATTTATATAAAAAATTATTACTCAAGAGACCTCAAATACATGCCATGTGTGTCATACCCTCTACCTTGAATAGATGTGTCATGCTTTTACAAGAGGGATACTTATACACTTGTCTAACTAATAACCAACCATGAAGGTATTTTAGAGTTACTGAGACCACTACCCTAGGTATATATTTAGATGGGATACCTATTTTTACCATAGAGTCCCCACCTCAAATCATTCTTATAAAATATATGCATACATATGAGATCATGGAATCTAGCACCATTATTCTAACACTAGTTTTATCTCCTCTTACATCACCATTATCTTCACCCATGTAGGAGAATGATCCTCTTATATCACCATTACCAACACACATAATGTATATAAAACCTCATATAGCACAATAATCCCTACCTATGATGATTGATGAGATTCACATAACACCATTACCATTACTTTTAACTTAGAGGAAGTATGCATTAGAAACTTAGATACAGATTTTGAGACCACCACTTAGGATATCAAAGAACCCATTAATATTGATGATTATTTATGTGGATTGAGATTTATATTAGTAGCTCATAGATAATATATAGATGATTTTAAGTCACTTGTACCTTTACCTACACAACCATCACCACTAGTTCACAACTCCATAGATTTAGGCCCAAACACTAATCAAAGTTAGATGTATATTACTCTATACACTCAATACATGTGGTTACATCTATAGATATTGATTAAATTATCTATACTCAAGTAGACATTAAATAAGATAGGCCATAACAAATTTTATAAATATTACTTGACAGATGATTGATGTTACTACCCATAGTTTGACATAGATTTGTTGACAAATTATCAAATAAATATGATAAGAACTTTTATCATTTTCACAATATTAATGGACATGATACATATACATTCTCAACATTACAATATAAACTAAATAAATTTAACACTCAAGGAACTATATATATTACATATCCTCCACCTCCATCAGTACACACACCATGGTAGACTCTTCATCAATATTGATATTTGTATAATTATCACTTGATTATTTGGGCCTTCATCAAGGACCAATACATATCTCATGTTGCTATAAATGAGGATTCTAATCCCAACACGTGTACATTATCATTATTATAGGACATCAAGAGACTGAGCTAAAACATGTTATACATTATCAATACTCTTTAAAACATATCACACTACTAGTTACATGTTTCCCAAGGGTGGTCAACACACTAATATTCACAATGATTACATGCACTTATATACAGGTTACACTTGGTAATACATGGCTATAGATAATGGATGCCATAGTTAATCAAATTGATAGATGCTTAAATTTTAGTTATGAGGTCCACATAATCTGCATTCTACATGATACCATAGATAAGAATCATAGATTTCATACTCATACCCCATGATCTAATGTGGGTCACCCTAGGACCGTGTGGGATACTTATTATAAAGTAGAAAAGCATGAAATTCAGATGTATAAAATCTAAACTAATTCTAAGGATAAGGCAATATTTATACTAACACCATGATATGATGATCACAATGATGACGATTTATTCATGTTTGGGTAGATTAAATATATGACATTGGATGACCTTATACCAGACGTAGCATTCTACTATTCACATCCTATGGATGTGCTCTTATGTCTATATAGGCACTAAATTTCATTTTTATATAATATCATTTACTCACACATTAGTTGCACATAGTTTATCTTACTTTGATCCTTGTGTGTGTGCATGTGTGTGTGTGTGTGTGTGTGTGTGTGTGTGTGTGTGTGTGTGTGTGTGTGTGTGTGTGTGTGTGTGTGTGTGTGTGTGTGTGTGTGTGTGTGTGTGTGTGTGTGTGTGTGTGTGTGTGTGTGTGTGTGTGTGTGTGTTTCATATAATTGATTATACTAACATATATAGCATATGTGATACCTATAAAATAGAAGGAATATAAACATGGAAATGCATACACTCTAAAATTTGTGTTTTTTGAGAAAATATTGGAATGTTTTTGTATGTTTGGAAATGTTATATTATTTTTATATTTTTTAAGTATAATTTATGTAAAAGAAATGTGAAATATATATCCATCCAAACATGAGGATTAATAATTCCTTAAACTAAGTCTAAGTAATTCACTATTTGATCACCATATACATGCACACACAAAGCATGTGACCATGTTTTAACATTGGTTCATGTACTATATGAGGTGCATACATTCCTTACATATTTTTCTCATCTCTTTGATTGTTTTTGTCTTTGACATTGGCGTTTCTTAAGAAAGGTATGATTATTTCATGTTTCATCTATAGGATACTCAGTGGAACATGATTTGTAGACTCAAACCTAGATTCATAGGCTTTGCCTCTTAGGTAAGTCCTGGTACATTTTTTCCCTTATCCGAGTCATTTCACTTTGTTGCATTTATAAAATAAGGGGGATAAATGTAGTCATCTAAAATTTCATTTCTATGAAACTAGTGTCACTTTAGATCACATTATTCTAGATTATCCCTAAACCTATCTTAAGGCATCTATTGATCATTTTCAATATTTTATACAAGTCTAGCCTATTCCCTGATACACTAAAAGCAACATTAAGCCACCTCATATGTACCTAGGCCCATTTTTCACTAGTTTATACCACTTTAACATTAGCATGTCCCCCTGGATAGTCATGCACTATGTTAGTGACCTAAGGACTATGTTAATGTCCTTTTGCTTCTTACTCTCCCAATATATATATGTATGTTCTCCAAAGTATTCCTAGGGTTACCCTAGACATCCTCTGCATATTAAAAAGTGCCAAAATGTTATAAATAGATTGATTTCAATCAGTTCTCCACTAGATAGAAATTATATGATGTAAATACTCATAAATAAACTCAAAAATAATTTTGAAAATCAAGGTCATTGATCCCTATTAAACCATACTTCTACATACACCCATTTATAGTATCCCAAATCTTAGATTAATTATATTTCAAATCCTAATTCACACTCAAGTCACTCAAATATATACTCATACTAGAATTCATTTGTATTTGTACTAGCACTTAGATTGGGAGATCTAAATCAACCTTGATCCCATTTTGATGTATTGATATATAGGCAACACTCAATACATGGGGTGTTGAAGCCACATATAGCCTACCCTGCTAACACACTTTTTTCTAATTGTGATAATAAAATATGGTAATAAACATGAAGGCTTAGGGTTTAGCATATAAATAAGTCAAAAATAGATAATAGATATAAAACCAACATAAAACATGCCCCCATTATAATCTAAAACTAAAAATTGGTGGAAGTTTGGAGAACATGTTTCTAAAACATTCCCCCACTGTATTATAAATCTGATAACTAATGTAAGTGCCAATGTGGAGGACATGTTTCCAAAATAGGACCCCACTATAATATGGATATGTTTCATAATAAATAAGTGTGGAGATAATTTTAAAAAAACATGCACCCATTGAATTTGAAATTATGACAAATTTGAAAAAAAATGCTTTCATAACATGCCCCCATTATAATATGAATCTATGAATCAATGTGGAGGTCATGCCCCAACTAGTATTCCCCCATTTTGAGGTGAGGGGAAGTATAAAATGGTAATTACCTTACCTAAAATGATAAAATAACCATGAAAAATTTGAATGTACCATGTAGAATATAGAGGGAACATATCTAGGGAGATATATTATTGAATCACAAAAAATGTGATCACACCAATTCCTAAGATGCATGATATAAATCATGATAATATCTAGATATTAATAGTACAAGCTCAACCATCAATCAATCACATAGACAAGAGCACTCAAAATAAAATCAAACTCCAATGGTTCAAGCAGACATCAATCAAGGGGCATCTTAAAATGCCACACAATCAAAGTGATAAATTCATGTGTAAGTACACAAGTTGAAACATGATAATGTAAAATGACCATATAAATATATAACATAGATATATCATGTTAAAAAAAATAAATGCCCCCAATGTCTACATGACATGATTAGAGGGAAGGCCCAACATCTTAAAGTACATAGATCATGTATATGAGTAAGCATGTATAACAATCAAAATATTTGTGAAATAAATGTGTATATAGGAAATACTACTCATTTGGTAAAGGATATTTTCCTATTACTTACCCTTTTAGAGAAATTAACCTTGTAAGGTTTTATGATTAATTTCCTAGATATAAATTTATGTTTCTCAAAAGTATACTCATATGGAATTTTAGAAACTATAATTACTCAATTGCCATGAATGTATTTAACACAATCATGCACTATATAAGGTACTACTTGAAGTGTAGATATCTAAGGTAGGCCCAATAACATATCAAAGACACCGATATAATTTATAACTTAGAAGGTAGTAGCCAAATGTGTGGGACCCACCTATAAAGGTAAGTCAGTCTCACAAAGACCCTATTATGAGATCCCATCAAATGCTCTAATTGATCTAGTCAAAGGATGTAGATAATGATTTATATAACCCAAGGGTGTAAGTAATGTCATGGTAAAAAAATTTTTCCTTTCACTATTATTAATCATAACACTGTGTGTAGGATGGTGATAAAGTTATGCTCAAATGAATATAGAATGAAGTTATGGGTCATCATCCATAATCTCATTTTCATCAAGAGTAATATAAGGTCTCTAAACCATAAGAGGTATATGACATGTATAATTACCAATAATACCATCTAATGGGTGATTATAATGAGATGGAGGAGGATAAACATTGTATTCCATTTACACTTATGGATCCTTCTTTTAATGATATTACAAAATATTGTTAAAAAAAATTATTTTTTGTGATCACCAAGTTATGAATTTGATTCCTTTGGATGATCAGAAAATGTAATATTTTGGTCATCAATGATATCTTAGATCTTATGCTTCAGGGTAAAACATATTTTTTTAGAATACCCAAAGCCTTAGTGATAGTCACAATAATCATTCACACCATACACTTTGGGTAAATGTATACTAATATCAACCTTTATAAGATGAGGGAGAGATATAAGATGACACTTTATAATCCATAACAATAATGAAGTTGGAGACTTAGGTAAGTGTGTACATTATCTCCTTGGTGTATTAGATAATAATAGATGATTAGGTGGTTGTGATGCCACATTAAATTAGTAGTTTTTCCTTTTAAGGATCAACAGGTTTGACCTTGTAACTTGGTTTGATAGTAAACTTGATAGTAGATGTATATGTAGTCAGTGTGTTTGATACATACTTAAGTTTGTTCAATACAATACATTTTATTTTATGATCATGAACAATATGGCATAAGTCATCAAAATATTTGATTTTTTATAAAAATAGACTCATATAATGGGGTAAGTAAAATTTTCTTGAGTATGTCTTGCAACTCTATGTCCACCATTGGAGTGGGGATTTTATCTAACATTAACTTTTACCTCAAGACATATTCATTGATAAGTTCATTGGTTCCTTGTTTGATTTTTAAATTTTGGGAATATGAAACCTTTTTGGTAATGTTAATAGAGAAGTGTGCCAAACCCTAATCCATGAGTGGTTTAAAGGTGTTTACTAATTGAGTTGGTAAATCATAGAACCACCTTAACACATATTATTTTGACATTCTGGTAAATAATTTAGTCCAATTTTTATCAATGCATACATAATCAAGGCATGTTGCATAAAAATATTGAAGATGTTGTTCATGATCACCCTTGCCATCATAAAATGTGAACATAGGTGAAAAAAACCCAATTGAAAAGGGATGAAAATATCTCTGGTGGAAGAGGATTATGAAACTCATTTTATAAATTAATAGCATAATGATATTTCATTATTATTTTTTTCAATATTTGTAACCTTAGTTTGAAATAGTTTTATAGTTTGTATAAGAGATTTCAAATATTGGTATTTTATGTTGGATATTTGAGAATTCACCAAAGGAGATGTACCCATAGGTTGGGTATATATAAGCATTGAAACTAATAATTGAGTTGAAGCATTAAGGTTTATCGTGGTAGATTTAGAAATAGTAGTATCATGAAACAAAGTTTGGAAGACATAATTCATGCCTTCACTAGATGTAAATAGATTGATTGGTATGGAATTGGTTGTATTAATATTTAAGGATTCACCATTGCTGGGTGAGGAAGACTTATCCTTATCATTCTTATTGTTTTCATCTCTTATAACTTATAAATATTTATCTATTAATCCCTTATTATTTAGATCAGCGATCATTGTTTCTTTATCTTCCATTTGAAAATGAGTTTTTTATTACTATTTTGCATTGCTTACAAATTAAAAATTACAAAATTCTAAATAGTAAATTGAAACACTAGGAATCAAAAAATTGTTACATTGACATAAATTAGGTTAACAAAATGTTTAACCCTAAAATTTAGATATGGGTAACCTAGGGTTAAATATGTAGATATAGTCTAGGGCACAAGGATGGTATACTATCTATAAATTAGGCCAACTAATTACAGAACTCAAATAAATATATACTAAATCTATTCTACTAAGATATTCTAAAAATAAAAGTAAAAATATTCTAGAAATTATAATGATAATGAAAACAAGATAAGTATGTAGTTGTAATGGTAATGCAGATCTAGATTTACAATAAGTAGGAAGTAGACTGGAAGAAGATTTTGGATCAATCACTAGATTATAGAAATTTTACCTCTATAGTTGTAGACACATGCTTTCACGTAAGATGATTACATCAATGTTATTATCTAATCTATATATAGGTTTATAATATAGAATACATGCTAAAATTGGAGGTGACTACCTAAATTCTTCTATGTTTTATGTCACCTTCACTTTGGTGCACTTAGATCTAGGTCATGGACTATCCCTCCTCTTAATATGAGAAAACTAAATTTCTTCATCTTAATAGTGTTTTTGGGAAAAATGGGTTAGTGGGAACATGGTGTCAAGATGTAAAAAATGCCCTTATGTTAATGAGCATTTCCTACATATGTAATACTTTCAACAAGGCCTCTACTTATGTAGTTATTCTATATGTGTTGCCTTGGCCATGAATTATACAATGTGTGATAAGAATGTACAATAGTGACCTAGATTCTAACTTGGGAAATTTTGATCATGAAGTTATCCTTAAGTCCTTAAAGCCTATACATATGTTGTCCTTATGACTGATATAGAAATATGAGAAAATATGGAATATTTACTCACTTGAGTGTTTTATTGAATGCTTTTTGGTTTATTCTTGGTGGGTAATGAATGAGGGTTATTGTATTATACCAATCTCTTTGGATGATATATTACATCAAATAACTTTGGTTGACCATAAGAATATGCTTTATTTTCAAATTATATGACTTTGGTACAATATAAACATACATTAGGATAAGAGACTTGTGTTTCTATATGAATTTGACTGGGATGCAAGTTTTTAGGTAGTTGGTAAATAGGTGTAGGTTAAAAACTTGATGAAATAAAATATAATTAGTCTTATAAAATTTTGGGAAAGATATACATGAGTCATCATAATAAAATTGGTTAGTCTAAGAGATAATAAATTAGGCACAAAGAGATAGGGTATGTGAGCCTTTTGGTAATGGGAAAGGTCTATGATCTGTAGGTAAATCCATGAATTCTATTTTCTAAGTGTATAATATTTAGGTGTTATATGATTTATAAATACTGTCTACATCTCATTTACTCTGTGCATGTAGATCTAATATGGAACAAACTGTAAATAGACTAGATCTAACTTGTAGATCAATGATTAGATTTTATAAAGTTTTATTCTATGATTTTAGATCAATTAACATATTCTATAAATTTTCATTATGTGGCTTTGGATGCTTGCATTAGATCTAGATAGTTACATCAATGTTGGAGTTTGAGTTGGATGTAGGTGTTTAGTGTGGAATATTAATTGGATCTTAATGTGATATCTATAAATTTATAGGTTTCTTGACCTTTACTATAGTTTTCTCTAATATTATGCGCATTTTTTAGCTCTTTGTCAAAATATTAAACTCTATCCTCCTCACCCTTGGAGTGACTATGAGAAAAATGGGTTAGTGGGAACATAGTGTCGATCTCCTCCAAGTACCCATCTATTAATGATTGATTCTTACATAGATGATATTATGTAAAGGGCCTTATAATTATGTAGTTATACCCTATGTTTTGGCTTATGGGCACATAAGGATGCAATGTGTGATAAAAAAGTACATAGAGTGGTATGGCTTGTAACTTGGAAAATGTATCTCATGTGATGCTCCTTTAATAATTTAGACTTGCAAGGATATTTTTACTATACATTATATGTAAATAGGGATGATATGGAAAATTTTATCATTTGAAAAGTTGATTGAGTTGTTTTTTTATGTTGCCTTATGAGGTTTTAGTTCTATGTTAACTAAGGAATGAGTGAAGGTTGATATTGTATAAATATCAATCCCTTTTAAAAATATATCACATTGAAGCACATAGGCTAACCATAATGCTACATTTCATTTGAAAATTTATGAATTTAGATCAACATAAACTTAGTTTGATGTAGGGCACTACTGTCAATGTATGCATATAACTAGGACACTAGTGTTTGGGAAACTATAAAACATGTACAGGTATAAAAAATTACAAAGGATGGTAATAAGAAGGAATATATTATTTTCAATAATGTAGAAGGATTGGTCATTATAATAACATGTATTCATATTAATATATAATAAATAGGCACAAGATATAACATATGTGATCCTTTTGGTAGCATTAAAATCTTAGGAACCATAGTGTAAAACCATGATAAGTAATTTCCAAGTATACAAGACTGAGCTGATATATAATTTAGATTTATTTTTGAAACATCTACATTCATAATGATGAAATTACTAGTGAAGGAAATAAATTGTAACATGGTGTGTAAAACACACGTTGTCTTTGCTTGAGACCACTTGAATTTTGATGTATGTGAATGAACTAAAACCAAGAGCATGTTATATATGTGATTAGTGCATATAATCTGAGAATTTAATAATTTTATAATGCTTGAAATAATGAGATAAATTGAGTACATGTGTGGTGATGTAATTATGTTTCCCCTTAGTAGTTTATCTTTTTAGAGATGCTTCCTAGATAAATTATTAGAAATAGATTCACAACTGATCCTTGGATATGTGAAGAGGGTAATTAAAGGGTGAGTGAATTATGCCAAGCCCATGAGAACATAGAATCTCAATCATACAACTCAAATATAACCAATTTATAAAAGTAAATCAATCTCACATTAGTCAAGTAATGTAACCATATCAACCTATAAAAATAAAATCATAGTACCAAGTCCATTAATAACACATAATCTTGATCACAGTAATCAAAGAGATCTAATTGATAAAATAAATAAAATTTTAAACACTACATCTTAGTATGGTTGGTGCATAAATGTATGCATATTTTTAAATTTTATTTGTGTTTTTGTGCATGTACACCTCAAATATGTCTCAATCTGATGTATTTGAAGACATGTATCCTTTTCTCTATAAAATATATATAATATATATATCAAAATTTTGAAAACTTATGTCCCAAGTATGTGCCTAATGTTGAGGTATGTTTGTGTTGTTTTTATTGTGGAATTGATGTTTTTATTGTCAAATTCAAAGTTGATGTCATGCATGGTGAGGTGGTATGTGATAAGGATTCTTATCACAAGAGATAATATGAAGGCAACCTATTGTCTCTTTTTTTAGAGAGAATTTGAAGGAAACCTAGTAACTTTTTTGAGGTTGATGACATGTTTCAATATCAATATAAAATTCATGAGAGAGAGGCAAAGCAGCCTTTATTAGAGTTCCAACGTCAATTGTGAGGCTTAGTCCTTGCATGAAGAGACAAGTACTAAGGCATGGGCTTGTTACCATGATGAGGTGAGAAGTCTAAGGATATTAATAAGATGTGTGAAAGTATGTGAGAAATGTATGAGGTTTTATAAAATGATAATTAGGTGTTGATAATAGTACAATATATTTTAAGGTGTGTTTAAGATCTAAATATGATCGATAGTTCAAGACCTAATGTGCAAAGAGACATAGTGTGGCATAATGAGGGGTAAAGTTAATTTCCCAAAATAACAAAGATATTAACAGGATATTCATAGGTGTGAGAGGTTGTATCAATTTTTTTGACCAATTTTGAGATAAAAATCTAAAGGAAAAAACATGAAAATTGGTGTTGAGGTTTTCTATGTGCACAAAATGAGGTATTACAGACCTAAGAAGGATTTTCTTATGCTTATTTTCGTGTGAAAGTTTTTCATGAGGATTCAATAATATTATGGTAGTTATGAAATGGTCCTTGCTTAATTTTCCTATAATTGGTTTTGGATTTGAGGGGTAATTCTTTATGAATGATTAATAATAATGGAATGAAATCTAAACCCTATTAAAATCCTCATAATGACTTGATATAAAATATCTTTTTGGAAATAGATAAATCTAGATTGTATGGCATATTTTTATGATTAAATAATATAGATGACTATTCCATATTTCTCCAAGTGGCATTGGTTTTTTGAAAGAGTGAGTGGAAGCTATAGGAAACCCCTTATTTCTCAATTTTGTAATTTAGCAGGCAGGGTGACTAGGTCAAAGCATAAAAATAATTTTAAGATTATGTGCGATACTTTTATTTTGTTTAAATATAATATTATTATCAAATTTTATAATTTAATTATGCTAAACTAGTCATGGAAGTTGGCTTATCACTAAAAAGGCCTAATGAGCAAGATAGTGAAAAACCTAGGAGGAAGTGAGAATGAGATTAGGGATGGGTTGAAATAAATTATGGATGGATAAAAATTGATTGGTTATTTATTAAATACCTATATAATCTTAGCCCTTGAATATAATAATTTTTTAAGCTCATATACAAGAAAAAATTTGTTCTCAAAGTGACTTGTGTAACATAGTGAAGTCTGTGTAGTGTAAAGACATGAGATTGGTATGTAAAACCTATATTGATAATGAAAATCATAACATATATATATATGTGTGTGTGTGTGTGTGTGTGTGTGTGTGTGTGTGTGTGTGTGTGTGTGTGTGTGTGTGTGTGTAGTGTAAAGACATGAGATTGGTACCTAAAACCTATATTGATAATGAAAATCATAATATATATTATCAATATAGGTTTTATGTACCAATCTCATGTCTTTACACTATACACACACAAAGATATATATGTGTGTGTGTGTGTGTGTGTAGTGTAAAGACATGAAATTGGTATGTAAAACCTATATTGATAATGAAAATCATTATATATATATATATATATATATATATATATATATATATATATATATATATATATATATATATATATATATATATATATATATATATATATATATATATATATATAATATATATATATATAATGGTTTTCATTATCAATATAGGTTTTACATACCAATATCATGTCTTTACACTACACACACACACACACACACACACACATATATATATATCACATAAACCCATTTCAGTTTCATAAAAGTGTTCACATAAGAGTTCTAAGTTTTACATTTCATGACTGTGTTTTTGGAGCTACAAGTAGTTTTTCTTTATATGAGTGAGAATGATATTCTTGAGTATTTATGCATAGATATGAATAATAATATTTATATTAAGATTTTATATATGTCCCATATGTTAATTTTAATTCATTTTAATTCATGATAAATTCCTATGAAGGTGTGAAAATTCAAAGGTTCTCGACTAGGTTCTTGAGGCCTATTTGTAGTTCTAAGTGAGCATATGTAAATGGTATATTTGAGGTATTTTTACATATTTGGTAAAATATAATGAAAATTATGATGACCCTAAGGTCATTTATTTTATATCCATGTGTTATTTTTATATGGTTATGTGTCAAATTTTAGTGTATACTTCAGATATTTAAGGCAAACTTTCTTGTAGTGAGAAGGCCTAATTGTGAGTAGACCTAATTGTATGAATCTAAGAGTGAAATGAGATAAATATTTTGGGATACATAAGGTGATATATTTATGTGTGTAAATAAAGGTTTTAATTAATTTTTTTATTCTCAAAATGTTCCAATATGATCAAAGTGAAATGTGTGCCTTGAGAAGGCCTAATTGTATTAGGCCTAATAATGGTTTTGGTCCTTATGGGTGGTGACTGACCTATGTATTGATTATTTAAATTGTTAAAAATGTTTATTTATATATTATAATTTTCATCCAAGTATGGATAGGTTTTTTTCTAACCAAGATGGGTGAGATCAAGAGTCATGTATAAAAAGAGTGTCTAGTAGGCCTAATTTGACTAGTTAGAATAATTGAGGGCATAGGTGAAGGATATATAGGTTTTGAAACCTAGTAGAGGGATTTAATATTATAATATATATTTATTTATAATTTCATTAACTTATAAAATTTTATATATAGGTTATGATTATGGTCATATGACCTAATTTTACTAGGGAAAGGGTTAGTTGAGCGAGAAGGCCTAATAGGATTTTTGAAAGAGATAGAAGAATGAGAAGATAAAAACAGGGTTTATATATTAATTTTATTGAGAAATATGTGTAAAAATATGATAATATATTCAATTTATCTTATTTTATGCTGATTTATCTACGGGTTTGGTGATTCCTTACAAGTTGGTGCTTGTTAAAGGACTAGTTGAGTTGGTGCTTGACTAGTGAGGGGTTGGTACTATTTTTGGGGTTAGTGCCTCAATAAATATTGATTAATTACTTATATTAATATATTAAAATATAAGTTTCATCTATATTTATCCACCCAATTTTTTTCTCACATATCTCATATGTTCCTATGTTGTTTGCTTTTGTAGATGTTTGTTTATGCATTGATTATTGTATGTATGTAAATGAATGCTTCATCGATGATAAGTGAAATTGAAGGACTATTTTAAGGAACATAACTCACCCCAATTTTATTATATATACTTATAACACATAATACATATAATATTGTCCTAAATGTATATTTTAATCATGTAAACTGTGTAAACTGAATCAAATTCTACTTATTATTGGAACTTTATGCATGTGGAGTCATTTATTATATGACATGACCTAATTTATTTGACTTGATTTTGAGGTGAGGGAATTTAAATAGTGATAATGAAACTATCTTAAAATGATAAGACAATTATGTTATATTTGTGTGAATCATGTAGTAAAAGAAGCATAAAGTAATGCCATGTTGAAGTAGATATATCAGTGAATCTTTTAGTATACATACATAATAATTCCTAAGATGCATGATATGAATCACGTCAACACATAGAAGATAAAACACTAAAACAAAAAATAATCACAAATTCAATATTACTAAAATTTCACATAAAGAGGGGTCTAAGGATACCAAAAATAAGGAGCATGTTCAAATTACACACACTCAAGTGGAAAACATATGCAAATATACACACACAAAATAAACAATCAACACATAGGTAATAATAGATAATAATAAAATTAACATGCTCAAATATTCCATAATTAATATAGAGAAATAAACAATAATTATACTCAAGTAAGCTTATATAAATAGATGAAGTAATGAGATATAATAAATTAGCATAAGTATGTCATACTAGTTCCTACATACATCTGTTAGAAAAATCTCGTGTAGAATAGCATATCAACTACATTATGTGAGATATCAACATAAGTATACACATGTGTAAGATATATATATATATATATATATATATATATATATATATATATATATATATATATATATATATATATATATATATATTTAAGTTAAATAAAAATGATCATAAAATAATATGACCTATGTCAATCATGATCATATAGAAGCAAGATGTCCCCAATATAGTGTATCATGCTAAAAGATAAATGGTCTAACATTTACATGATTTAGATATCATGGGTCTAATGTATGCCTATATCACACTCAATTACTCATGAAACATATGTGTGCATACATATATATGATATATACTAGAATAAAGTAAAAAACATATGTAAAAGCTAACTTAAACATGTGTAGTGATATTTATTTAGTGTTTTTAAAATTATTTGAATGCTCTTATATTTTTTTGGATTTTATTTTTGGAATTTTGTAATTTTTATTTATTTATATACTTTTTGAATTTTTATAATGTTTGGAATTATAGATTCATAATTTTTCATGATTCATGTATTGAGAGTGAAATATATGGACATGTTATTCCTCTCTCCTTCATGCTTTGGATTGTTATCACCATTGTGTGGTATGTGAACTATTTGTTCTTTGTGGAAAAATGAAATGACCTTTTGGGTTTCATAGATTGTGAATCCCATTAAATATATCCAAAATTTTGCCAATGTAAATTGGTGTTGATATGTATGATGCATGACCCATATTTTTGTTTAAACAACAACTAGACCACAAGCAATTAGTAATATAGAATATACCAAATAATATTTACACATTCCCTTGTGATGTAAGTCATCTATATGATATCCAAGTTGTGATAAACATCTTATACTAAAATAATATCCCTTGGTTATATGATAAATATGGTTATGTATAAATACTCTATACTAATTAAAAAATTTATTGTCAAATGATTTTGGTGAGGATGTTTTTTTCTTGAAATAGTGGTAAGTATATTCTTATGCGGTGAATGAGATAAATTGGATAGAGGTACAGTGTTGAATAGTTTTTAATGATGACAAGTGAAGATATAATATTACACATATTTTTATATGATCAGTTTATGGAAATATTGTGCTAGTATATGTACTATAATCAAATATTTCTCTTTTGAAGGTGAGATATTTAACACTTTGGCATTATTGAACAAAAAAGAAGCATATACATGTATATCAATTTATAAGTAATCAAATGAGGTATAAATCTTATATAATACTCTATTTGAGTGGATAGTAAATACATTCATTAAATATGAATTTTAGTTCTAAATAGAAATGTTGATATGCTAAGGAAAATGAAGCATTCTTAAATGTTGTAGGATAGTCTTGAATATATTCATTATCTTGTTGTTTGAATTTTTAAAAAATTTCTAATTTAGATTTGGTCACATTATTTGTATTTAAAATATAGTAATAAAACATTTTTAATTATTTATAAGTAGGTAATTATCCATTAGGTAAACTTTAGAACCAATCCAAGGCTTCACTTATGAGGCTTATATTAAAAAAAAATTAACAATAAATGCCCATATTTAGCCCAATGACCAAAGGAATGTAATTTTCTAATTATATGTTTTTTAGGGTCTTCATGTCAAAATAACAAAGGTAATATGGGCATAGTGAATTATTTTGTATTAGAATATTTGAAAACATTTTTGGCAAGGGCTGATTTGTGACTACATTAACATGAATAGTAGCCTTGCACTATAAATTTGTATATTGAGAATCAAAAATAGCCTTTGAATATTTCCTATAGTATTAATCATATAATTGATATGAATAGTAGGAAGTTTTATATTTTTTAAATGTGTGATCATTGGTTGCAATTTATTAAGAATGTGAATCATATGCATACTGAAGATTTCCTCAAAATTGGTATGTTATGGAATGACTGGTAATGGTATTTCATTTGAAAAATTTCTGACCTTTTTTAATTATATATCATTGGAAAATTGTGAAACCTTTAGTAATTTTATTTCATTACAAAAAATTTGAACCTTTCGTAATGGCATCTTATTTGGAAACCTTGGAATGTTTGGTAATGGTATATCATTATTTGTTTATAAATAAGCTATGGCTTCATTATGAACATTTAAGAAGGTAACATGATCAATTTATGGAAGATTAGGCTCAATCATAGCTAACTATGTTATGGTTGGTATAGGATAAACTAGTTTATCATCCTTATTTAAGAATATAAGATTTCTCAAATCATCCTTTCGAATGGTGTAATTATGGAATTGATTACAAATATATTAGTTATGATCATATAAAGAAATAAAGAGTCCTTATGTAATCTTGTAAGGAGGATTGCTACTTTTTTATTATTTTATTGGATTAGGCCACATTTTTCATTAAGGAAGCTCAGTTAATGAGACAAATATTGTATTTCTAACTTCATGGTAAAAAAAATGAATAAAATTTTGGATAGTAACAGTATCACATATCCTTCATGTTTTTAAATTATAACATTACCATTCAACATGATATCAAGAGTAATGAATAAATTTCCAAACTTCCTCTCATGTGTTTTTATATTGGTAATATATATTTTTTTAAATGGAATATACATTTTAACAAATGAGATATATATACAATCATCAACTCCCTATGACACTTCTCTTCTATTAGAAAATGAAACAAGCTACAAAAATGTAGCCAAAATGTTACAACCCTACTACAAAAGTAGATAATATTACGACCTACCTATATCCTTTTATTTTCAAGATTTGAGGGTCATATTTAGTATCTATGTATCCTTGTTACCTATTTATCTCCTTTTTTAATTGAAAACCATCGAATCTCTCCTTCCCCTAAATATGAAAATATGGGAATGGATATTTTAAGCTCATCAACTAGTTTATAGTCATCAATGAAACTGTGGTCAACAAATGCTCACTAGAATTAGAATTTTCACTATTATTTTTTTAAATTAAATTTTCCTTAAACAAGGAATATCTAAATTATAAATAATATCCTCCATTTGACTCGAATAAATAACCTCTTCTTGTATAGTGTCACCAATAACCTGGTCTACCTCCATATTTTATTCTTATTAGATATCTTCCTTCTGGATATTAGTAGAATTTTCACCTTCACTCTTAAAACTATCAATACCTTCCAATATGAGATCATATGGAACTGAATCCATCCACCATAAGGTTCCCAACTATTTTTCTATGTTCTTTGGCATGAACCAACCATATGCCCTATATAAAAACATCTTCTACATTAGAATGGTAACCCTCCGTAGTCAAGGGTTTGAAACTAGGTATGATTATATAATTTTATATTTATGGATTTAGGGATTTAAGATGAGACATCCATTCAAATAATTATTATTTCAAAAAAATTATGAATATAACTAGTTGTATATTCATCCAACACTAATACTTCTCCTAGGGCCTTGCCTATCATGAGTTATCTCACATATCAACATAATATTAAATTTCAATTCCTCAAGGATTTTTATTATGATAATGATGATTTCATGGAATAATGTACCTAAGATTTATAATCATCACACCATTTCCTATTTATAATGGCACTTTAGGGATAAATGTTGTTATTGGTTAGTATTGAGTCTTATCGTGAACTTCAACACTTATAATTTTTTATACTTTGACATCAAACATGTTATAACACATTTAAATTTGATTATTATATTTATCATATTTTTATTCAACTTACAACTAATATATTTTCAATTTATCCCATAATGACTCTTTGAGTTAAAATTCATCTAGTTACACTACCTTGAACTAAAATGCCCAATCATCCACATTCCATGATTTATTTTCAACATTTTCTGATAGCTCATAAAAAAAACATATTAAGAGGTCAACTATAACATCACATATCTGAACTAACATGCATTATTATCAAGATGTTTTAGTGGCTCTTTCATTTAATTCTCCACATTTCTCTCTTAGTGGTGAGTATTTAACATACTCCATCATTTAAAGTTATTTTTTTGATACATATATCACCACATTTAATTCTTCTAGTCTTAGATATGATATTATCAATGATCCATTCTACCCTATCTCTTTTTACTTGTTGATGGAGCATTATTGTATTATAGTTTCTTAGTGTACATAAGTTTCATTCATCTATGTGTTGTTACTTTCATGTGCATTCCTCACTTGATATTTATTTCTTACCTCATATTTATTATAGATTTGAAATATTTTCCCCCTTACCTTATATTTAAATTGAAATTATTTTAAGTCCATTCGTTGATGTTGCATATTATGTTTCATCGTCCCTTGCTCTTTGATTATTGATCTAATTCCAATTAGTTCTGAAAACTTCCCATACATACATACATATATACATACATACATACATACATACATACTACTTCATTAGAAATCAAGGTTAAAAAGGCTATCTTTATTACTATATTTATTCATTATAAATCAAGGTCCAATCATTGAAATATTCCTTATGAAAATATTTAAATTTCATAATGAACCCTTTCAATTTGGAAAACTAACAAAAATAACACTATTATATTCTAGTTTATTCTTTCTTGGTTTTTATACTATGTAGGTTATTTCATACTTTAGTTTGTTCCATTTTCACTCTAAAGTATCTCTATTATCACCTAATCATGTCATGTGGCATCATTTTACTCATTTTTGGCCTTTGGCAACTAACCAGACATTTATTGTATTTATGTCGCCAAGATCTTACCAACTAGAATCATTTCACCCTTTTATCACTATCTAGTACTTATGAAACTTATTAAATATTTATATTATCTGGAGAAGTGAGAATTACCCAAGTTTCATGATCCTATTAACCAAGAGTTCAAGAAAAAATTACAAATTCTAAATTCTTTTGATTCTCTAGAGTAGTAAGAGTCTTCTAGGTGTCATCATCCCATTAACCCAAAGTTCAAGTGGAAAAGTAAAAATTATGAAATATTTGTATTATATAGAGAATCAATAGACATAAAAGTGTCATCACTCCATTAAATTGGAGTTAAAGTATAAAATTACAAGTCGCAAAGTCATCTGATCAAATGGAGAAATAAGAGTCATCCATGTGTCATCATCCCATTAACCTAGAGTTCAATAAAAAAGTCCAAATTATGAAATATTTCAATTATTTGGAATAGTGAGAGACATCCACATGTCATATTACTATTAAATTAGAGTTTAAGTAAAAATCTATAATTCATGAAGTCATCTCATTGAGCATATCAATGAGATCTATCCACATGTCATCATCCTAAGCACCACACTCTGACATACACAAGGTACAAAGACAAGGTCTAAAAGATTTATCCAAAGCAACAATATTTATCCACATGCCACAATAACACAAAAAAATTTCCTAAATAACATATATTTCAGATTTATATACTCTAGAGAAGTCCATCTCTAACATCTCTCCAAGTGTCACCATCCTAGAAACCCATGGCCAAAATAAATAAAATAGAAAGAGATAGAATTCAAAAAAAATAGAAAAGTGATACATAACAACATGTAGACAAGTTTAATAAGTAAAAAAATATTAAATATATCTTTGAAGAGTGTGAAAAGGGAACAAATGCCATACTAAGATGACAAGGCATGCATGAGTAACAAAGAGAAGACATATAGAAATAAGGCATCCTAAAGTTAGCATTAAAAATTCAAAATTAAAATAAGAAAATGTAGATAAATAATGGATTTAAATATATTATTTAAATTAATTATAACATATTGGAAAATTTATGTATTCAATTCACATAACAAATGAATCTAGTGTAATATACTTAGTTGTAAAGTGAGAGTTAATCACATTGACTTTTAGTTACCTTGTGCATATTGTGAATCCAAACTTCTCCATGACTCATACTTCAAGGTTTTAGATAAAATATGGTTTATAAATAATTTTAGTGGCATAATCATCACACACTCCTCCTCCTTTATCATATTTAGTCACTAACACAACCAAGTATACAAACATAGTATTTCATTTAACAACATTATAGTACAAGTTCAAACACTATTCAACTATTTGGGATGAAGTGGAATATGTGGAACCATACAAGGTAGAGGAACAACTATTTTTATTCACATAGAGAGAAAAATATGACCTCTTATATATTAAGGAAGTATACTTACATAATGTAGTGGCAAAACTAGAGGTAATTCATTGCATTGACTTGTTATTTGATTTATCTATAAATGAGAAAATTACTGGAAATGTTTTGTACCCTAGCCTCAATACTATTCATGTGGCATCCATTGGTGGAAATACCTTTAAGAATAATTCTAGAATTTTCATCCCTAAAATCACCTATGGGTAGGATATGGTCAATTTATGGATACTTACAAATTTGATCCATAGAAAATTATAGTTGTCGATTGAGAACCCAAACAACTTTATAATTAGATGCCTAACTTATTATATCCCCATATAATCATTTATACTACATATACTAATTTCCATTTATCTATTGAACTAATTTTATGGTTTCATTATCATTTCTTACCTCTAGGATATATGGGTTTTGTATACCAAGGGAAACATAATTGATGTATAAATCATTCTTAGCTCTGAGAAGATAAATCCTACTTACACTTATAAATGTTGATAGATTATGTATTCATGTCCATGACCAATATGTATCCACTAAACCTATCCAAGGGATATATTACCATAATAATATTACTAAGGAGGGTTACAAATCTTTCAATCAATAAAAATTATTCAATAACCCTAACCAGGTCCTATATTTTCATATTCACAAAAGTAAATGATAAGCAAAGTAAACACATAATATAGTGATCACCAAAATACTTGGGTAAAAAATTGGATATACTAAACATAAAATTAAACATGCATAATAGAATCCTAAGTAATCTATGTATAGGTAAAACCCTAATGCATGGAGAGATCAATATTTTCAAAAGCCATTATTTATTCTACTTCTATCTACTAAAATAAAGGAGTAAAGTTAGAGATATTTACATTAAATATGAACCTATTGAGATATAATATTTCCTTTAGATAAAGGTTATTTTTAAGAGGTTTTTGTGGTTTGTAAGGACCACTAAGAAAGGCCAAAGTAACTAGGAATTTTCCACAAGAAAATATTCTTCTCCAAATATAAACTCTAATCTATTACTCCTTAAATATAATGGTAGAAAAACATATTATAAAGAATCAAAAATGAATAATTAACTCATTTTATCTCTCTAATAAATGGAGAAATGAATGTATATATATCTATAACTAAATCTAACCCTAGACCTTTCCAAAAGTTTAGTTGATAGGGTCGACCCAATCGAATCTATATCATTATTGTTAAAATCAAATTAGGTCTTGGTATAAGTTAGTTAGGGGTTAAAATAGACCCTAAATGAGTTTTATCAATTAGATTACAAGGTCGATGGGGATGATAATATAACACAAACTACTAGAAAGGGTTTTAGGATTAAGTATGGGCTAATGAAAGTAGAAAATGTCTAGAGAAATTTGTAAAAGAGGAGGAAAAACTTAGGAGAGTGTTTTTCGATAGTTTTTTATTTATAGTGAGTGGTAGTAAAGTGAAAACAATCTTATAAATCACCAATGGTATGCCCACCCCTTTCTTGATGCACCTTTTGAGGCATACACTCAGATAGATAGAGACTCAATGGGTTATTTTGAGAGATAAAACATAATTAATTGATAAAAGTTGAAAATACTATGTGTATACATATTCCCCACTCAAATAACATCACATGTCACTCACATGAACAAGGGATGGTGCTTTGAGAAAATAACATAGCAACACACAATGTTGAATCTAAATAAATTGTAGTATTTTAAAGCATAATAATAACTAAAAATAAATGACTGAAAGGAAAATAAATTAGAATAAAAGTAATGTATGAATACATTGACTTAATTTTATTTTTATATGGTCATTTTTTGTGTTTTTAGTTATCATCGTGGAGGGTCCATAGACTACTTTTGACAAACCCAAAGATACAAAACTATAAAATAAAAATAAACAAATGCAAGAAATCCAAGATAATTGATGTAGTTCAAATGAGATATAATTAGAAATTTGGTAAGTTTGGATGAGAAATTCTAAGTTAGGATCAAATAACCAAGTCAAAATTAGAGTAAATTAAGCAATTGAAAAGCCAAGGTTGCTAAAGACCAAAAAAACTAAAACAAGTAAACCTTGAGTAAGAAAGGCAAAATCACCAAATCAAACTAAGGATATATGTCAAGAATGGTAATCAAAAATCAATGTGAAAGCATTAATAATCCTTTATTAACCAAACATGGGAAAGAAAATGGTAAAACAACATTGATGGTTGAGTAGTAAAAATCCTTACTCAAGCATCAATGGAAAAAGTGCACAAAAGGGAAAACAACACTGGTGATTAAGAAGTAATGAGCCAAACTCACTCAATAATGGAAAAATAAAAATAAAGTATAAATGGACTCAGATTTCTAAAAAAAGAGGTACAACAATGGAAAATGGTAAAATAAAGCAAATCAAGTCTATAAATGTAAAGCCATGCTGTAAAGAAAATAATCCATAGTTAATCAAGCATATTATTTTTTTCTAAAGATAGATAAAATTGAAAAAACTTAATGTTATCATGTTTTTAATACGGTGAAGAAGAGGAAATATAGAAGAAATGGGAAAATAGATTTACAATCATTCATTCTTGTCAAGGTGGGAAATGAAATGGGTAGAGGGGAAAATGAAGGAAAAAGTAAAGCATAGAAAATATTTATCAAAGTCAAAACATTCATATTATGTTTTTTAGAACAAGAGGGCTTTTGACATTAAGTAATTTGAATAACTTCTCTTATCCATAAAAATATTAGGTCAAAAATTTAAGTATGTAGATCATCCAATGAAGGCTATATTCATGAGAAGTAAAATAGACCTACCTTCCCAGAATGTGCTCCCCATTCCTTAGGACCCATTATAGAATCATTGGTCTACTATGGATATTGGGTAATTGCATGAGAAATTAGGTCACACCATAGAGTTTTTTGAAGTCTTTTATTCTAATCTACTAGCCTATCACACCTTAATAGACCCTGGCTCTATCATGAGGCCAACTGTGGAGTTTGAGATTCTAATGGAGAGAGGAGATATGCTACTAATAAAGTCTTTTGTTGTGATTTTGACATTTGACTTTGTATATTGCCTTTTGTATCCTTTCCTTTTATTTCAAATGATTATTATTTCAAATTTTTATGTCTTTTTTTATTCCTCCTCCATATGGATTCAAAGAACCAAACAGGGGTGCTAAAGATGACTATCATTTGAAAATTTTGGACTTGGTTTCTAATAAAGAGAATTCATAGAGCATGGTGTCTAAGATTTTTGCTAATTAAATTGAAATAAGAGTGATATCTTGACTTCAACTTTGTTTTATCTAATGAAGAGTGAAAGGAAAGGAAATAAAGAGGAATGAAAACATATATCAATTTAAATTAATTAAAATCATAAAAAATGTGACAAATAGTGAAAAAGGAACACAATGAAAATGAAGTGTGATTCCTTATCGTAAGATGATGGAAGTGGAGGAAAACATGATAAAACTTTATTATTGTGAAAATTTTATCTACAAAAGGAAGTAAAAGCTAATGTTGAGAATAAAAGATCGTAGACTTGTAAACATTACAAACACATTCTAGAAACAGAATACTAAATTAAAGATGGTGATTTTATGAGGAGGGATTCATCATATCCATGGTTTTATAATTCAAATAATAAAATAGAAGCCCAAGAGGGTGCACAAATCATGTTAAAAGTAAAATAAATGATGGTATTTATGAGGAAAGCTTGGTCCTATCCATGGTATTACATTTGAAAACACAAAATGAAAATGCAAGGGCTGAAAAAAGCATTAGAAAATAAGGAAATAATGAGAAAAAAAATCTTGAGGAAGACTAGGTCCCATCTGTAGTTTTACAATGTAACTTATGAGAAAGATTAAACTAAAGGACCTAAAAGAAGGGACTAAGGTTTTTGGAAAGAGAGATTCTTTTATAGGGTGAGACCCATGTAAGTATGCTAAAAAACGTTTTATAAGGATAACATATGGAAATAATGATAAGAAGAGAAAGATCTAGGGAGAATGCTTCTTTAAAACTTATGTATTGGTGGGCTCTTTAAAAATGTGACTTTCATTAGTTTAAAGGCAATAGCTGCTAGGACCAAGTATGTATTTAACTAAATAAGGGCCCCACCTTTTTTGGGTATAATTTCCTACTTTTTCATCAGTGTATTATAATTTAATGAAAAGATCACCAACATTAAAAGTACAAACTTTAATTCTTTTATTATGTTATTTGGCAATACGTGCCTTGTATTGGTGATTGTATTGTAGAATAGAAAGATGGTGTTTGTCAATAATATCAAGATAATGAAGGTGAGATTCATGTAATTATTCATTGGGTATGATACTACGAAGAGATATATAGAGAGAGGGAAAATTATGTTATATTAGGAAGACTGATTTAAAACCATAGACTAGAAAAAATGGCATTTCCCCAGTGTTAGTGCATATTGTAATATAATAGGCCCAAAGAGTGGAATATAGATGAAGATGAAAATTTGGGAAATTGACATGAAATATATTTTAGAGGATTTTATTACTTATTTTATTAGTGGCCTCATCTTGGCCATTGTATTTTGGATGGTAGGACATGGAAAATTTGTGATTGATTTTGAATTTAGCATAGAGCTATTTGATGTCTTTATTTTTATAATTTATACCATTATCAAAAATGATAGTATGAGGAATGCCAAAGAGACAAATGATTTTATTGAGGATGGATTTAGAAATGGTGGTCTTGGTGACATTGATTAGAGGCATGGCTTTGACCAATTTGGTGAAAAACACAATAGTCATGATGATAAAGACATTCCCATCCGATGATATAGGTAGTTTTCCTATGATATCTAAACACCACATTAAGAATGACCAAGGATATTCCAAAATTTTGAATCTCAACAAGAGGAAAATTTTTTAAATCATCATGAAGTTGGCATGGAATAAACTTTTAGTGAACTTGATGGCATCATTTTCAAGAGTAGGCCAAAATTAGCCCATACATAAACATTTGTAGGTTGTAGCATGTCCACTATAGTGGCCAATATAGATTCACCCATGTGCTTGTTCAAGGAGATGAAAAACATTTTTTTTCATAATACAAAGGATCATGGTACCTTTAGTTTTGTGATAATAAAGGATGTTATATTGAAATAAATATTTTAAAGTTTGTTTGTGAATTTCATCCTTTTTGTAGGAATTGGTGTTTGATGTATGGGTTTGATGCTCAAGGTATGGAATGATGTCTTTGTATCATAAGATTTTTCAAAGGGAGACATCCTCAATATGGTACATAAGTGAATATTTTTTTTAATGGAATATAGGGAATTATTTATTTGGATAACAAATATAGAATTAGTAAGAACTTGGTCTGGATGAAAAAGAGATGTTGAATAAGAAAGGGAATCAGTGATAGAATTTTAATCCCAAGGGATGTGCTCAATGCTAAAAGAAGAAAATTATTTGACAAGGGTAGTGTATATTTGATGATAAGCAATAAGGTTTTCACTTTTTCATTGATAATCACCATTAGTTTTATATTAAATGAGTTAGAGTCACCCAAAGCATATAGATATATAATTTCTAAATCAAGTGTCATTCTCATGCCTATGATTAATGCTTCATATTAAACCATGTTATTCGTGAAATCAAATGTAAGGGGAAATACCAAGGGTATGATTTTTTGAAGAGGAGCAGTGATGATAAAACCTACCAAAACTCCTTGAAGTAATTTAGCACCATTAAAATGAAGCATCCAAGTATCTTCATGTAAATTGACATTTATTTCAGGAAGTTATTCAATGAATACTTTAGATTTAATAGTATTGGGAAGGATAAAGGACTCTTATAGATTACTTTATTCAAGATCAATAGTGAAATTATGGAATTAATAATTAAGAGATTCATCATGATTAAGACCTTCAATATAGAGGATATTATCTTTGAGGAAACTATCTTGAAGGTGGTCAGTGGTAGGTATGGGAGCTAATGTTATTTAATCAGCAATGATTTGTACTTTGATAGATTTTTGTGTAATAATGTGTAAATCAAATTCAATTATAAGGGCTATCCACTTGCTAATTCTATCACTAAGAAGAAAGGATTTAGAGAAGAAGTGACAAAGTGGATTAGAATGAATGATAAATTAAGTTGTTTGATATAGCATATAATGATGGAGCTTTTCAACTAAAAAATAGATGGTGATGCAATCATTTTCTATTTTTGTATAACATTTTTCATATTCAATGAAGCCTCAACTGATATAATAGATGGAATATTATCTTATAGTGTCATCCTATTAGAAAGACATTACTCCAAATAATAAAAGTGTGGGATAATTATATAACAATAAGGATGATTATTAGTAGGTGGGAAAACGGTGGGTGGATGAAGAAAATCTTATTTCATATTGTCAAATGCTTTATGTCAAGGATTTATCCATTCAAGAACATTACATTTCTATATAATATAATTAACAAACTAAATGAGGTAAGCCATTTTGGGTATAAATCATCTTATTTACCCAATATTTCCAAAGTGAAAATATATGGAATGGACCAAGGGATAGGCATATTTAAAATAACATTGATCTTAGTAGGATCAAAATAAATTCTATGAAGAAAGACTAATAACCCTAGTAGTTTTCCAAATGTGACACCGAAGAGGCATTTTTAGGGATTTATTAACTTTATATTTGATGTGGTGATGAAATATGAGAACAAGATCAAAAATATGATTTATGTGGCTTTTATTCTTAGTGATAAGTTAATTCACATAGGTTTCCACAATATTATGGATAAGGTCATGAAAAATGTGGGTCATAGCTAATTGATAGGTTTCTCTCACATTTTTTAGGCCATAGGGAATTTTAACGTAAAAATAGGTTCCCCATTATATGGTAAAAGTTATCTTTTGTTGATCTTTGGGGGCAATGTGAATTTGATTATAAATCTAGAAACCATCCAAAACGGACAACATTTCACACCTAGTAATGGAATCAATGATGGCATCTATGAACGGTAAAGGGAAGTCATCCTTGAGTTAAAAAATATTGAGGTTTAAAAAATTGATGTAAATTAAATGACCATGGTGATCTTTTTATGAATAGGGACAATGTTTGAGATGTAGTTTGAATAGTACATAGTCTTGATATTCTTAGCATTGAGAAGTTTAATGATATATTTATCACATAAATGAGAAAATTTAGGTTGAAATTTCCATTTCTTTTATCACATGGGTTTGGAATTAGGATAATTTATGATATTATGTACCATGATGGTAGGATTAATGCTAGGAATGTCTTCATAAAACCATGTGAATGTCTCATGATATCTATCAAAGAGGAAGCTAAAGTTATCATGCTTAGTTGTTGTAATTTATTGAGAGACTATGATCGATTGAGGTCCTGATGGGGTACCATATTTTACTCTTGTATTTTCCTCAATAGGAATAACATTTCCATCTTTGAAATGATATATCACATTAGGTAGAGAGGAAATGTGATTTATTTTAGGATCAATGCTAGCAATGAAGTTGTTAAAATAAGGGTTTTTTGTTTTTTTTAAATTCCCAAGTTTATGATGTTGCTAATGGATTTGAGGTTCTCAGGCATGAATAAATTAAAGAATGGCATCATCACTAGGAAAAGTGGGAAGAGGACCATATTACTCAACATATACTTTGAGATCAATAATTTTGTTACCATGAAAGTCCTATATAAAATGTATTTGACATACATTTATAGCCTTGGCATCGAGTGTAATCTCAAGAGTAGGTAGAGTAGGCAAAAAAGGTTGATTGGATTCAATTAGTTTATAATTAGTATTATTCATGGGGAGAAGATTAGATAAAAACACTAGTTCAATAGGAGGTATAGAATATGAATAAAGTTCTATAGTTTTGAGGGGTAAAATTTGCTCCACCACTCAAAGAGTGTCAAGAAGTGGAGGATTAATAGGAGGTACATGAAATTTAGGTGATAAATCAAATTTGGTGAAATGGTATGAACATGATTAAAATCATGTATTTGAGATAAATTTTTCTAATAATGTTGAACATCTAAGTCTCATGATTGAGCTTGGGACATGATGTAGTTATCATCATAGGTTGGATAAATTATACATGCTTGAGACTCAAGAGGAAATTTGTAAGGAGAGGTGCCTAAACTATTGAATTTATGTGGAGACGTGATTAAAATATCTTGAAATAGTTTAGCCACTCCATAATCATTACACATAAAATCATCTTCTATGTATAAATGATTATTGAGCATTGTATGGAGGGGGAAATTTAGTGATCTCATTGATGAGAGGTATAATGTGATCACACATTAATAAAATGAGAGGAAACTGATCCAATATTTAATGAGGTATCTTGGGAGTATTATAGGTATTTTTCAAATCATTTGGCTCATCATCATCTAAATCAACAAGTTTGAGATGTAAATCCAGATTCATGTTGATGAATTTAGGGAAGGGAGAACTATTGATCATTGGAATTGTGATAATTTAGTATTAAGATTTGGGATATGGAATATGAATAGTATATTTTATTCAACACATCCCAACCTATGTTTTTATATAAAAATTGGGTACCTCCTTTGTTTTTTGGAAATAATGAATATCTTATTTGGGCACCTATGTGTTTTTTTTAAAAATTAGGATGGCTTTTATTTGTTAAAAACTTGATGCTTTAAGTGTTGAATCATGTTGAGGCATATTTATTTCCATTTTAAATCATTTTCTCATAAAAACCTATTAAATAAAACATGGGAATAATGACTATGCGTGATGGGAATTTAATACACTTTGTTTTGGAGTACTTAGTATTTGGTAACTTTCATTCCACAAGTTTTCCTTTTGAAAACTTTATCGTCAACAATTTTGTCTTTGGATACTTTTATTATCAATAACATTTATTTAGAAATATTCTTTTCAAGAACTTTTATCATTGACAACTTTAACTTTAGAAGGCTTACATCAGAAATTTTGTTTTGATAAGTTTTGTCACAATATTTGTACTGAAGGCTTTGTTCAGCAAATGTCTTTTGGAAGATTCATTTTTATAAACTTCTTCTAAGAGACTTCACTTTGAAAATTTTGTTTTGGAGACTTAGTCTTAAAAAAAAAAATTGAGAACTATCATTTTGGGAGATTTTTCTTTAGGTACTTTCTATGCGACTACTTTTACCCAAACTAGCCTTCCTAGAGAGTAATTTCACTTTAGAAACGTTGTTTAAAAAACTTTGATTTTGTATCTCTAGGTAAAATATTTCATATCCAATCTTTACAAAGAATAATTTACATTTCAAAGTCTTTTAGATCAAAGGTAAAGTTTTACTTATATTGACTATATTACATAATGACATATGGAAAATCATGAAAGGTAATAACATGAAACCCTAAATGACAAGGCATCCTACATGGAATGTATGCTAGGATAGGGTGGTTGAATTTGAATTCAATGAAAGTGATGAACTCAAAGAAATTGATAATTAATGGCACATAAACTAGAAATCAATATAGAAATATATTAACATCAAGCCCCCATCCAAGTTCATGTCATTCCATCTTTAAGCTCGATTAAACTTTAGCCTTAAGTGATCCCAAAATCCCTAGTCGATATCATAATTATTTATTATCCAAAAAATTCATTTCAATATTATATTTAATTATAAAATTTTGGAGAACATCAGTAGCAATAAAACCAACATGGCATCATTGTCTAGGTCATACAAAGGATCCATAGAACCATCTAGGATATCTATCAAGGATTAGATAGAGTATTTAGACATAGTGTTTGATGCCAATATATTCGATGGATGTTATCCAAATTACTCAACATTGTGGGAAGCAATGGAAAACATAGACTTTTTTACACTCGAAGATGACATCTGAACTAAGGATAAACAACAAGTAAAGGACCTTATTCCATTCAATCGTTAAGCCTTTAACTACATAGCTATGAAGCTATAGGTGATGACATGCATAGATTTACTACATTGTATCTTCTTTTAAGGGAGAATATAAGACAATATATACATTCATTACATGGACAATAACATAGTTTTCATGTATATAATAGGCAAATCATTTTAAAAGTGTTTGAGACTACTTATTTTAGATGTCACTTTTGACTTACACACTATTATTACATGTAAGAAGTTCAATAATGTATAGTGAGCACTAGAGAGGTGGTTTATCCCTAAATAAACCTTCACTCTAAAATATCATGCCAAGAACACCATTCCCATTACCTGATTCAGAATGCAAATCCATGTGGGAATGTCACTATTAAACTAACTTTTTGGCCATGTAAGCATCTACTTCCCACACTTGGAGTGGGTTACCCTACTAGATCTAATAATTACCTCTAATCACACCTATTATTTAGGGTAATTGATCATTTCATGCCTTCAAAAATAAATATTATATAAAGATAAGAGGCCATAGGGAGAAAATTTATACATGATGTATTATCTATTAGATGTAGTCATGGGGACTGTTTATAGACATAATGGAGTCCTATAGGATCCCAATACATAAGTCAACGAAAATGATATTTATGACTATTTAAATTTTGTGCACATATAATCATATGTTGGAAATATAGTAAATATTGTTGAGAACCTCTACCCTCAAGTTTGTATGGCCATCCATGGTTAACCCTTAGAAATAATTTCACCTAACATATCCAAGACACTTGCCAAAAACATGGGAGACTACTGGATTTACCAAGACTATATTGTTATCATGGTGGATAACCACAAGGTTATTCATCTCTCTAAGTTCACTCTGGATAAATTAACTAACCAAGAAATTGCATGCCAAATATGGAATGGAATTGATGAGGAATTAACAAAGAATAAGAAGGCCATATTCCATAGATCTCACATCACCATTTGGAGAATGTACTACATAATTTTAAGGTAGTTTAAGGAGATTGGGAATGCTAGGAAGGTATATGCATTACCTACCCTCCCTCATAGAGATAGGGATCCTCATGGAAAGGTCCAAAATAAAATTCATACCCTTGGTCTCACACAAGATAATGTATCATGATTTTATGATCCTAAATGTTAAAGATGATGAATATGTCAAGGGAAAGGCCAAAACTATAGGATTAAGTGAGGACTTACTGAGAGTGATTTAGGTTGAACAATCTCTCATACTCAATGAAGAAAATTTTAGGATCTCACCTCCTAAAGGATGGAGATCTTCTAATTTTTGGATTGGTATAAAATCAAAGAAACTAAAAGAAGAGGGATAAGATCTATAAATAGCTCAAGGCTAACCCTAGGACAAGTATCAATTGGTAGATAAGGCACCACTCTTTGGAGAGTAGGATAAATAAAAATAATAAGAATAATTTCTTTCCTCTACATAGGTAGAAGAGGAACAAGTGATCCTAATTTAAGCTTCAATAGTTCAACTAAGACAAGTTAAGTAAGAGCTGGTTGAGGAGTTGATTCAAATAAAAATAATGAATGGAAAGAATAAATTCATATTATATCTCAAACTCCTTTGATAAAGAGTAAATAGTATCTTCTATAGCCCTGCCACCCAGAATTATTCACCCTCTCTTCCCTAATACTAAAAAATTCTATAGAATAGTAGAGAAACCAAGTGCTATCAAAGTAATGCTAAGGGAGACAAACCATAGACCCCTCCAACTTAAGAGGTGTATGAGGAGGATATTCATAAGGCCAAGGTATTGAGCCTATAATCATTGAAGGACAAATCACCTCTCATAGGTGAACCATCTGGTATGGGTCCTTTGCTTACATCCCCTTTAGGATTTTTCCCTTTGATGTCTTCACCTATAATTTCTATCACTATTGCACCAGTGGTTTATACATTCATTCATGTCTAGTCTCTTTCTATGAGTTTACTCTTCATGCACTCATCTATGAATCTACCCACTACCACTTCCCTTATTCCACCCTTCACTACTATGGTTTCAATTATTTTAGTATCCATCTCATTAACTAGGGTTTTTTCCATTATAACTATTGCCCAACCCATCACTCTAATTATATCTCCTTCTACCCAATTAATTTCACCTTTGCCTTCTTCCACACTAACCTTCATAACCATAATGGTTAACACTAAAAGGGTACCAAGGAATCAAGTGTATTTATTGTTCATCCAATTCCACAATTTGGAAACATATATTGGTCAAAAATCATATTGCCATCAATGTCTAATCCCTCCATTCAAACTAAGCTTGATCCTGAAGAACATGTACAAGTGGAAGCTCATCATGTATATCCCTCAAATATCACTCTTATATATTGGGGTAAATAATTAGGATCCTTACCCTCTAAGAGGCCTAATTTGAAGATCACTAAGATACCAATGGTGATCTCACTATTTGGTAAGGCTAAAACATTAGTATAACAAGTAAGAAAGAGGAAAATTGAAGATAGTTCCAGTAGAACTCTAATCATGGAAGAGAGGGAAGAGGTATATTCCTTCATCAAGAGATAGAATAGACAAAAGGTTAGACCCCATATATTGAGGACCTTAATTCATATATGGAAACTCATATAAAGGCAATCTTGTCCATACATGAAGGGACCAAAATGGCTAGATAAGAGCTCAAATAGTATTTGGAAAATCTTAAAGATAAAAAATAGGTAATTCATATTCCCCAAGATATTAACCAAGACATGAAGAATATAGCACTTAGGCTACATGAGATTATTGATTCTATTCACTATTTGAGAGTCAATTTGACTACTCATGTCAAATCTATAGCCAAATTATTTAAAATTCACAAAGAAGGTGATAATAAACATAATTTCTTAGTGTTATATACCCCCAATAAGGCACTTAGACACTTTGACTTGATGACCCCATTGGATGCATAAAATGCTTTAAATTTAGATTTAATAAGAACATATGAGGCATACGATTGGGTATCAACCTCTAAGGCTTTAGTGAATAAATTGGTTAAACAAGAAAAGTGGGCCAAACAAATTTTGATAGAACTTGAATTGACAATAATTCATTATAATAGAGGCAAGATGGTGACATAGGCTACATTTTATCAACCAATTAAGCAAGACTCTATTAGATTTTAATAGAATATGTAAGGATTAAGCTTAAAAGACATCAATGATAAGTTGAGTGTAGATATCAATAAGGGGATAGAGGTGGAAGTATTTTGGGGCTGGCTTTAGAGACACTAAGATATAACATGACAAGGTGATGGAGTAGATGATTAGGGTGACTAAGCCACATCTCTTGGATATGAACCTAATTCGATCACAATACACTAATGCATATAAGAATTACCAAGACCTAGATTCTAATAAAAAGGCATCCCATCAAATTCCCCTACTAGTTCCACTCAATAAAATTCATGGATGCTACCTATAGCACCAACAATTATAATGTTAATAATTATAGCCACATCAATGTCACTTCATACTATAGATACCATAGTAACTCTAGATCAATTACGTTGTGTATCTTTGAGTTCAAATATATTTAATATTGTGACATGGAATTTCACCCTTGTGAAGGATTTCTTTAGGATCCTCCACTCCAATTCATAATATTGGGTTAACACTAGACTGTGGGTATCCTATGATAGGGTTGAACCCATGGATAAGATTGACTTCCTCTTGATAGACCACCTAAACTAATTATACTACAAGTAAAAGGGTTATAAATGGGTAAATATGGATCCTAAGAAAGTGAGAAAGGTTATACACCAAAATTAAATGAGGCTTTCATATGCCTAAGCCCACACTAAATCAACATAAGATGATACTAGCTCACACAATCTCATAGACACACTAATTACATTAGTATTTCATGAACTAGGTTCAGAAAGTAATGATTGAATGCCAAGAGGAATTATAAGATTCACACTAAGCATTCATGAATTGAAGAAATAACATGAATTCATACTTATAATAGCTTGTAAAAAACCTAAACATAGGTAAGAAAGGAGGACAATGGACATGAAAGATTATCCTTCACAATGTCATCATGTACAGACTTTGCTAAAAATAGTTTAAATGAAAGAGATATGTTAAAATCTTACTATTACATCAAGAGGTAGTTCTTCCAAAATTTGATAGGGTTTAGCTTAGTCAAATGAGTCTCATTGATTCTCAAAAGGTTTCTACCTAAAATATAAAAATTGAGAGAGAGAGAGAGAGAGAGAGAGAGAGAGAGAGAGAGAGAGAGAGAGAGAATCAGATATATATAAATGAGATACCACTATTCTTAAATGAATGTTCATCCACATTTTATCCAATCAATACTAATCCATCATAGATAAAATTAACTTTCATTTATCCCAATAACCCTTAAATATCCTCATTGGATAAGAAACATACTAAAGACAAGAGTTTTATAGAGATGATGAGTCATGTTCTTGTCATGAATAAATTTTTTCAAACCCTAAAAATATATTAAATGTTCTAAATATAATTTCTAGTCCCCAAATCCTTCTTTTATAAATATATTCCATCTTCCACTTGGCTTGTTGATAAGTAAAAAATCCTCATATCTTTTAATCTGATAGAGCCATGACTATATCTACCTTAAGAAGCTATAGGTACCTAATTATTGATAAAATGACATTTCTGAAGACAAGACACTTCTTAATTAATCACATATCTTCCCTTATTTCAATTTCTAATCATAGGTTTACTATAGGCTGAAAACCAATATGTTTATTAGTTTCCCTATAGTTATCATGTCAATGAATAGCCTATAGGATGCATAACTTCATTTTTGAACTATATTGGGTTTAAAAAGGCCTATTCTACCTTTGAACCTTCTGGAAATTGAGATGTCATTGTACATGAGGATCTTCTTCTAAAATATCAATGAACATAACCGTGGAATAATCCTACAACTTTTAGAGAATGAGGTTGACATGTTCTAAATCATCAACCAGAGGTCCTATTTGAGCTTAATGATGGAGATTCATTATAAACAATATTTATTTTATGACTTGTCTCATGATTATTAGTTATTGACTAAAATCTAATGGTGACATATGCTTTTTTGAAATATTTATTTTGGTTTGTCCTGATTCACATTTGTTCACCATTTGAAGTCTCTTAGTTTTGAATTTTAATATAATTAATTTATCTTGATATCAACATCCTAAATTATGAAATTTTTCATATGTACTTCATTTCATGGTCCTTATAGCTAGTTTTATTTGGTTCCTACATTTTTACTGTGTGGTGGCCTCATGTCCGATTTGAACTTGTTGACTTTTTAACCTTGCATGCATCATCAATATATTTTTTATGATTTCAATTCACACCATTAATCTATTTAGAATTTATAATGGTTATGACACCTAGAATCTTCTAATTCATTCTTAGGATCCATTGACTCATTGAACTTTCACTCATCATCGATATGGTTTTATATGATTAAACACACTTCATTGATCTGTGTGGACCCACTAACTTCACTTATCACCCATGAACCATTATATTTTTATGTGATATACTAATATATTTCCACCTATCAGCTCCAAATTAATCCTTAGGACCATTTGAATGTAAATGATTACTTGCCATAACTTTAACTTGGTGTTCCCATGCACATCTTACTTTGCTAGTTCAAATTTGAATTCTTATATCTTGAGATAGAAAACTCATCAAGATACAAAATTTTTAGAGGATGTTTGTGTGGCCAAAAACATCATGTCATTTCATTCTTTTGATTTTAATCAAATTCACAAGTGTATTTATCAAATGTAGAACTAGACTAATCTATTCACTTATGCATGATGTGTGATGATGGTCTGGTTCTTCTAGGATTGTGCAAGTTATTTTATGATCTCTCAAAGATTTGAAGAACCTTTGGGAATTTAAGACAACATATTACACACAATTTGAATACTTTAACATCATGTATACCTATTGGGATCCTTTATTTTACAATCCTAGACCTATTTTAATACCTTCTTAAAATCAACAAATGACACTTTAATCTTGATTAAAGTGTTTCAAAAGATTTGCAAGTGATATTTTATCTTATTCTTCATCATGGATCATCCCCTCAATTAATAAATATACTTATCTTGTCACTCCATACTAGGACTTATAAAAACTGATTCATCTAGTCAAATTTCTATATGTAGGCCAAAATTGGCCAACAATTTTGGTGACATCCTAGGATTGCATGCATGCTATGAAAATATTACTAACTTTGGTATGATCCATTGGGTATATAGAGTCATATATTTCTCTAAAAGTAGTCATGAAATTTATATAAGGATGACCCTCTCCAAAACTTCCTCTTGAAATAATAAGGACCAAAGGAAACAAAACAACAACTATTCCCAAGGCACTTATTGAAAGGGAAACACATAACTAAAAGGAAATATGCACTAGCTATCTTCTCAAATACTTTTTTGAACTAAGATTGATGTGACTCTAGTTTCTTCATTACAACATCCTTGTTTTCTTCAAGATTCAGAACTCTATCATCCTTACATTCATAGGCTCACTTTCCATCAACTCAAGCTGATAGGCTAACTCCAAGGAAGGTAGTTTTAAGAGAGATGAGAAATTTATCTTCCCTTACATATACTAAAACATATGGATAATTACCAATGGTAACTTTGGGGGTCATTTTATCAGCCCATAAGGGTATCTTTATCTTTGTATGACACACTCTTTGATTCTCCTCCATTGTCCTCTTGATAATCCTTATCAAGTTCTTATTTGTGGACTCTACCCATCCATTGCCTTAGGGATATTAATTGGAGGATGTGTTAAGGTATATGCCCCACTTAAGTTCCCATTAATTTGTATTGATGCCAATAAATGTTAAGGCATTATCTAAAATTTAGTGGATGGTACACCAAACTTGGTTACAATGTTATCATAGAAGTCTAATACTATTGTTTCATTGGATTCTTTAAGAGAAATTTCTTCCACCCACATGGTGAAGTATTTAGTATTGTTGAGCACCCATTTATGTCCTCTACTATAAGTTATATTGATCATTCCTATGAATTCAAAACCCCATTGCATGAAGGGATATTCCACCTAGATTAGGTTGAGAGGAAGGGCTATCAATATTTGTTTACCTGAAAATAGATCATATTTTGACATTTCCTTACCCATCCATCAACATATTTGAAAAGGTTGGGATAATAGTAATCAACTCTCATTATATTTTCTACCATTATTCTTAGATAAAAATGGCCACCTATAAGTCCATCATGGAACTACTCTAAGAGTTTTGTCATTTGATTATCATCTATGCACCTAAGGAGCACTCCACTAAGGTCCTTCCTAAACAAGACACCATATACTAATGTATAGGGTATAGACTAAGGTTTAAAATACCTTCTTTTTCTCTATCCATACCTTGAGGATACTCACCTATCAACAAGAAAGGTGTCATGTCTTAGAGCTGATTGGTATGAGGTGGAGGTGTACCTATTTGTGAGTTGTCTTGTGTTACCAAGATAACTTATTTATCTTCCTTAAGGTCATTAACCATATGATCACATAAGCCTTTACTTGTTACCATCTTAGTGACCTTGATCTCTAAGTCATACTCCTTAACTTTTGTAATCCAACTAGCTCTCCTCTCATTTAAGTCTTTGTTGAGGAGGAAGTCCCTAATTCTAAGATGAGACACCATAATATGAATCTTTTTGTTAGATAGCATTAGTCTAAAATTTTTGAGGCTTCTCAGGGCTGCAAAACCTAATCTTCTATAAAAGTGTATCTTACTTCATACCCCTCTAACCCTTAACTAGAAAAGGCAATTAGTTGCTTACCATTCTTCTACATTAGCATAGATGATAGATTTTTAGCATTGGAAAAGGTGTAAAATATGAAATCCTTTGATAAATTAGGATTTGTGAGTGAGGGTGCTTGACCAATGGCCTACTTAATATCCCCAAATTTTTTTTTACCTTCATTTGACCAAGTGAACACTTGGTTGTTCCTCAGCATGGTAGCGATTGGTTTGACTAGGTTTGAAAAACTAGCTATAAAATTTCTCACAAATTTTATTTTCCCGAGGAAACTCTAGACTCTTTTCTTGTTCTTGGGTAAAGATAGTGCTAAGATAACACTTATTCTATTAGGGTCAATGGATAACCCCTACTTTGAGATAACGTGTCCTAAAAGTTTACTTTCATGAATAATAAACACAAATTTATTAATATTTAAATAGATCCCATACTCTCTACATCTCTCAAATATTAACCTCAAATGATCTAAGTGTTCACTAGCTTTAATGGAAAAAACTATGATGTCATCCAAGTAAACTAGTACCATATGATTCATCAATCCCTAGAAATCCATGTCCATTGCTCTTTGAAAGGTTTCCACTACATTTGATAAGAGAAAAGGAATCTTTTGATAAGCATATGTGCCCCACTTTATGGTGAAGGTAGCCTTATACTGATCTTTTTCTCCTACTAGTACTTGGTTATAACCTGAATATCCATCCAAAATAAATAAGAATTCTTAACTAGAAACTATCTAAAGTAGTTTCTCCATGGATGGTAAAGGGTAGTGGTCCTTCAAAGCGACCCTATTTAGATATTTAAAGTTAGCACACAATGTGATCTCCCCATTTTTCTTCCTTATAAGTACCAAGTTGGCTACCCATGAAAAGTACTTGATGGGATATATGATCTTATATTCAATCAATTTGGTCTACTCTTTCCTCATAAGATCTTTAATTTTGGGGTTGATAGGCATTTGATTATGCCTAATAGGCTTGGCATTAGACTCTAATTCTATATTATGTTGGAATAGCTTAGGATCAAAACCTCTAAGGTCACTTTATTCCCAAGAAAGGATATCTACATATTTTGTACAAAGCTCAATAAAATTATGTTTTTCAGCCTTCGTACTTACCTTTCTATGTTTATAATCTTGTCTTTGAGGATGAGAAATATATACACATAATATTTTCAAACATTTATTGATTATGGGCACTTCATATCTTGTAAGAACCTATCAAGTCTCAATCTCTTTGACTGCATGCCTTAAGGGCTACACTGAGAAAATGGTGGGTAGACCAATGATGCTTCATAAGATTGTTATTCCTTTTTTCCACTTACTATCTACACACTAGCTACCCAAAACCATGAACCCTATGATTATTCTTCTCTTTCCTATCCATTCTAGTCATTATCATGCTTTATTCTTTCACTTATTGTTTTATTTACCTTTTTAAATGTTCACTACACTAAGTTGTCCTAGTTAGCTTAGTGTATTTTTGGGTTATCTTTGCCATTTTGACTTGTTTAAATCCTGGCTGACCTAACATAGACTTTAGGCATTAGCTCAAGAATATAATAGGTTGACCTGATTGACCTAGTATAATTGACATGTTTGAATAGTTTTTAGGCAAGATACTACCATATATAAAAATTAATTGACCACTATTTCATAAGAATCAAAAGAGAGAAAATAATTAAGAAAATAAGTGCTAACAAACATCTACTTATTGACCATTCTACTTCTTGAATAAATCTTTAGGGTTTAATACTTTCTTTTAGAGCTCTAATCTTGTCTTGTGGAGAAGTCTTTTATATGCTTAGGTAGGTCATGTATCCTAGAGCTGATTTATCTTGGTTATCCATACAAGCCACAATAATATATTACAAATCACCTTGGCAAAGGGAGAGGTTAAGACTCGACAGGGTCATCTTCAAAGGTAAGTATTCCTAACTTTATTTCTCCTTTGTAAGAGTAGATAAATAATATAATATGTATTCTTCTCTTCCATGTATTAAGATCCCATATACATTGATGTGAGTATACATCTCCTATTCATGTTTAGTTTAGTTGTTATTTATTTTATTTATTCTAATCCCCACTTTCTACCATAGGATGTGGTGTTCACTAGATTATTTTACTTTTCTTGTTATTAGAATATTTTACTTTCTTATTTATTAAATAAATTAGCATCAAATCATAAGACTCTTTTAGGGTTGTGTAATTCTTTTAGATTGTAGGATTTTGAACCATTCTTAGCATGATGTGTTGTGGCAATTGATACAATTAATCCCCTAATTGATTCTAGCAGATCCCCATATTGGTCATACTCACACTTAATAGGTGTATTCCCAATTAGAAGTTAAGGTGTGATCTATCTTATTCGATCTAGGATTAAATCATGCACATCATGCAATTTTGATTACATACATTTTGTTGAACTTGATGTGAGTCAAAACCTTGTTGGATATATTCACTTTTATTTCATTTATTTCATTACTTTGTCATCATTTCTATCATATATTTTGACATAATAGTTTGATTCTATCAACCCAATTTTCTTTTTCTTTATTCATATGAACAAATAATTGGATCGACTAACTCAACCCAGTACATGTTTTTATCACTTTTTAGAACACCAGTTCAGCCTACTAAGATGACTCGATCGACCTACTATATTTTCAGTCACTTTATGATTTGTTATTTTTGGGAATAATGGAGTTTTATTCCTATTTAATAAACAAGTCTAAGTAGGATAAATTGTTAAATAATATTCTTAATTATAGCTACTAATTTGTGAAATTTAGTTATAATTTGACCTTTCTAAAATTAGTAAGAGAGCAAGGAGAAATGTAACTTAGAGTTTTTAGACTATTAATACTGAGACAAGGTCTATAAATTAGGTGCAAGACTAAGATACCATCACAAATAGGATCTTAGACTTCATTTTTTAATTGGACAAGAGTGCTAGAACTAGACATCATAGGATTTATCACTATAATCCTCCTCCAACATTTTTATCCCCAAGATCTAATAGTTTTGGATTTTGTTTGTCTACTTAGTGTGAAGTTGTGTACCAAATTTAAGTTATTCACTATTGATAGAGCTCCCTATAGAGTTGATTCTCTATGTACTTGTATTTTCTATGTGATTGAATGAACTTGGGAAGATAGGGAAAAGGGGTTAGTGTGTGTAGAATTCATTGGATGTGTTTTACACCCTTTGTTTGGGCATGCTATCTACATACCAATACTTTGAAGAGGGATCAAACCATATGTAGTTCTCCTTTTAAGAGTGTTTAGTGCAATAGTGAATGAAATGCAAGAAATGCTAAAATTGGGTATGCTTTAGATGGATAGGGACTAGTCTAATTACTTGATTTAGCTTAAAATTATATAGGATGATTGTATGTAGAGAATAGAGAAGATTTTTTGAGTGGTCTTTCTTGTATTCTTGCTTGTTTTAATGATATTAACCAACCCTTTCCAAATGATCTTTGAATGGGCTTTTATATGGATCTATTGATCATGGGTTAGATGAAACCAGACTAAGCCAACATAATAGACAAGAAGAATTGGGGAAAAATGGAAACTTGGCCTCAAAATGTGATTGGACAAGAGAAATGAAAAGGGGACACCCTAAGGTCCAACACTATAGTCCAACCTTGGCACTATTGTCCTAAGCAGACAAGACCTAAGGGGATGGATTAGTTATGAAGATAGGGTTTTGACTTAGTTGGGGTCAAGTATAGAAGGCCAAAAATGGTTGGAAATTAGTGAAAACAAGCTTGAGAGGGTCTAGAGAACAAATAAGAGGGACCTATGGATTGGGTGTCTTTATCCATGCTTAAATTACCAATTTTTGCATTTTATATGACTACATTTCCCCCCCTTTATTCTAGTGATGAAGTAAAGTGAAATACTAGGATAAGGGAAAATAGAAAGCATACCTAAACTTACCTACAAAGGTGAATCCCATGAATATTATGTGATGTTGAGTAATGTTGGATAGTGCATAGAGAGCATGTTGTGTAATTATAAATCTATGAAAGGGAAACAAAGAGTAGATCAATTACTATTATATGCAATATAAAATAAAAAAACATAGAGAATTGAGTAAGAGAGAGGAAGAGAAAGGAATGAGTACACCTCATCAGGTATTTAAACTAATACAAAACCTATTGTGATACTAATTAAGGATGATTAATGTTGGATGTGTTAGATGATGTTGTACCAAAAGTTATATTATGAATGGTGTTGAGTGTTTAATTCCCCAAAAGGTGGCTCAAAAATGCAAAGGCTAGCTGTTTGCCGCCATCATCATCTACTAAGTGATATTAGATGCTCATGCATGTGATACTCAATGTATGGATTATGTGTCTAATCCCTTTGAATAGGTGGATCAAGTATAGAAATCCTAGCCTTTTCACTCCATCATTTATCACTAAGTGAAGCTATAAACTGATATTGGTATGAATAAGTATGTCATATAAGATGGATCCAAATTCCTATGAATATTCTATAAATATGACAATGTGACATGGATATCTGAATATGTGTTAGAAACTAGGCCATTATTGGCCAACTTAAAAAAGATGGAGTTTAGGATTATATGAAAGACACTCCAAAACTAAAAATTTGGCTTATGTGGAAGACACTCGGGAACTCAGGTACACAAGAATGTGGAGGTTAGGATTGTATGAAATCCACTCCAAAATTATGCCAACCACCTATAGATGGAATACAACATGAAAATTTTGAGAATGCTTGGGTAATGATGAAAATTGAAAGAAAAGAAGCAAAAGTGCTATGCAATCTACCCCCAATCACTGGTGTCTCAAACATGGATTCTAATTTGGAAGTTATACCAATTATCATATCTAAAATTAGAAGTGAGGACTAATAATGCCATGCATGATCCCCCTTATGTTTGGATTCTTTGAGAAAATTATGCGAAAAACTACCGATCTAAACTAGTCTAGTTATGTAAAACTGTAGCTAAACCTACCTTTCTACCTACTTCTAAAAACCTTCATTTTTTTATATTTGGAAAGGAGTGCCAAAAATGGACACCCTAGTGTCCAGTGTTGTAGTCTAACCTTGGTGCTATTATCTTGGGCTGAAATTGATCATTATTCTAAATTTTTGACTATTTGTTTGGGTTGTTCTGAGTGGTTTGATTATTAGTTGTTCTGGTTATTCTAAAACTAGATTATTTTGACTGATAGGAACTCTGATCTCTATAACAAAACCCATTTTTATTTCCCCCTTTTATAAGGGTAGGAATTGGTACCCTACAATGACAATCCTTAGAAGAAGAAGTCCTATAAGTGTGTTAATATAGAAATATACATAATATAATAATGATAATCAACAAGATATCTCAAGATATAGCATGGTTTGATTTGATAGATTGTTAGATCAATAGGGGTATGCCTAGATAGATTTAACAATGTAATATAATGTGTAATGTACTGAACTAAAATTGAAAGTGTTAGTTATTAGTTTAATAGTTTTTATTTTAAGGGATGAAGCATGATGTCCATCATGGCATCTAGGAAAATAGGAAAATGCTTGATATAGATCATGGAATTGTAACAATCGAGAAGTAATAAAGTAACAAGCACATAAAATAATAGGAAAAAACATACAAGGGTGGCCAAGGGTCCAAGTAAATAAGGGACATGGGCACATGTCACTCAAAATATAAAAAAAGCATATAAAGGATGTTCAAATTCCATATTCACAAACAATTGAAGCAATCAAGTTGGTGGGGAAGCCACAATCACATAGAGGAGTATAGGCAAATGACATTGACAAGTATCCTAAGGCACACACATGAATAGAAAAGAAGGATATTATAAAATGTCTTCATGCGCATACAAGAGACAAGTAGGAAGTGAAAACATAATCCAAAAATCTAAGCTAAGTAAAAATATAAAGCATGTAATAATTGGAAATATAGAATCACATCTAACTAATCAAAGCAAGAGTGAAAGTATGCAGGAAATGTTGAGTACAAGACTAGGTATATGTTAAAACATACACAAGTGCTAGATACTTGTGAAATATCGATATAATAATTTATGTAATCTAATAAGTAATGTACATCAATATGATAACTTGGAATGTGTAGTGTAGGAATGACATAACATGGATGATGTATTCATGTAAAAGATGCCCCCAGTGGATATGCATATCAAAGTGTGTTTTGAATGTATATATAAGATTCCCCCTCAATGGGTAGAGTGAATCAATCAAAGAGTTGGATATCACTACACACACTCAAATAATATTAAGTGAATCATGGTAATGTAGATAAATTTACATACAATAACATGAGATATCAAGTGTAAGTCCTAGCATAGTAGCAGTAGTGTAAAATATGGATAATGAATATAATTGAAATGTTTTTAGTGTTTTGACATTTTTGAATGTTTTTCGGATTTTGAATGTTACATTTTTTTGGTATTTTGAAATATTTGAAATATATACAATCAAGTAAAATATATTATTTACAAGCAAAGCTGAGGTGGAATGATACTAAGTGATGAGTCTCATGTGAGATTTCCTATCATGGTATCCTGTATCAAGGAGTGGAATTGTGTGTGATCATGAATCATGATGAAAATGTTGATACTATGGCTCTAAAAGGTGAATATGGTGTAAATGTTCTAAAATATATGAAGTAGAGATTGATTTTGGGGTCCTTATATACATCTAAGAAGTACATGCAATGATAGGGATCTTAGGGACCCATCTAGAAGTAGGAGAAGCTCTCTGAACATGTGATCTATGTGTAGATGCATGTGATCCTAATGAAATTGTTCTAGGTGTGAATATTGTAGATGGAAGCTATCTATAATCCTAATGATATGGAGGTATATGAACCCTATGTATTGGTGATGGATGACTCAATTATGTCTAAGTCTAAAGTAGAATAGGAACTAAAACTAGAGGAGAAGCTGGCACTGGTGGCAAAACTAAAACTAGTGTCTAAACTAAAACTGGTGACAAAACTAAAACTAGTTACTATAAACTGTTAGATGGCTCTAAAGTGGGGAGTGGTAAGTCATATGGAACTCCAATAATTTTAACAACCTTATTAGAATTAATGAATTTCATGTATCTATGAGCTATAAAAGGTACTGATCTATGTTTTTGAATCCATGGTTGACCAAGTAAGATATCAAAAACTTCTATGATAGGAAATATAATGAATGGTGTAACCACATGTGTAGTACAAACCTATAGTGGAATTACTATCTCGTCTAATCAAATGTATATATTCTGACTAAAACCATTAATAACTATGTCTATCAGAGTGATATCCTACTCTAAATAACCTAAAAGATTTAGTAGTGTCAATATGAATATGTTAAGATTGGAAACATTGTCAATAATCACATGGTGAATAGGTTGATTATGAATGTGAGATCTGATAAAGAGTGTATGATAATTTGATTCATCCTCATTGATCTCCTAATCTGAGGAGGAGATAGAAGGACTAACTAGAACTCTAGATTGTATACACTGATCATGTTGATGAAAAGATGAAACTCAACTGAAGGTTCCCTGTATGTATCTAGTGGTAGATGTGCATGATATGCATGATTAACCCTTGATGTGTCCCCTATATCCTATTTTAAATGTTGTGGAAATGGATATGAGAGGATTTTCAATGTTTTATCTTATGTTTTCTTTATTTGTGGAGGCTCAATTAAACTACCAATATCAATATAATTTGGGGATATTAGGTCATGTATCCTATATTTGAGTCTATATGTCATATGGCCTAGTGCCCTATGATAGTAAAAAGATGCCTATTGATAATATCCCTTTAGAAGAGGATTTATTGGATAAACTTCCTAAATAAGAGGGAGGGATATGATATTACAATCTAAAATCTACTATAAAACCCTTGTTGGAGGAATTGGAAGATGTGAAAAAGTACATTGAGGGGGTGACAATAAAACTATTCATTGAGGAGGATATGAAACCACTTTTACTATAGGTTGATTCTACCCTTTAGTATCATTAAACTTGAAATTATATGTGACTTTCTCTTACTCTTATTAGTTGTGTCTAATTTATTAGTGTAATTTAGTTTTCCCATTGAAATTAGTTTGACTTCTCTTTCCTTTAATGTGTGACACAATTCAGTGAAGGAAGAGAATCTCTTAAACATGATTGATTCATGAAGTGCTGGTAGCAGACTTTATTTGAAAATGTCTTGTAACTCCTAATCTTCCATGGGGCTACTCATCTTAGCCAAAATGTTCTTATATCAATAAACATAATCTATGAGATGCTCATTTGGTCATTGTTTTTTATGAGCAATTTAAGCATATGAAACCTTATCATCAATGTTGATACTAAAATGTGATAGGAACATGTCAGCTAAAGGATTTAATGCATTGATTGACTGATTTGGTAGACTATAGAACCATTGTAGAGAATAATCCTTTAAGCTCCATGGAAATAGCTTGGTAAGTAGATAATAATTTGGGGCATAATCTAAGCATTCTACATGAAAATATCTCAAATGTGTCTCTGGATCACCCATGCCATCATAAAGAGTAAGCTTGGGTTGAACAAAACAATATGGAAAAGGTGTAGAAGCAATGTGATGTGTTAATAATGTATGAAGTAAAATAGAAGAATCAAAACCTATGTAGGTCTAGAGGCACTTTGCTCAATATGTAGTGCCTTGGATTGAAGAGATCTTAACTCTTTCACAAGGGTTACCACATCAAGAGATAAATATGTACTAGCTTTAGCTAGTGGCATAGAGAAAGGCTGGGTTGTTATAGGGGGTTGTTGAGACATAAGTGCCCCAATAGTGTCATTTGCAACTAGCTTCTCTGTAGGAATGGAAACTCGAGTTATTTTTGGTTGAACAGGTAAACACATATGTTGAAGATATTCTATTGTGGTAGGGGGTGGCTTGGGAGACCCATTGGCATATTTATTGTATCACATTCTAATTGAACAAAAGATGTGATTTTATCATGGACATGTGCATCATTTGAAATAGAATCATGCATAGAAGTAAGAGAAACATTTTGTAATGTATCATGTATGAGAGGAGTGAGAGAAGAGTTAGAATCATAAGATGCATTTTCTTATTTTGTAATATGAGAATTAAGAATAAGGGAATTATTATTTAGATATTCATTTGTCATTGTTTGAGATGACAAAGTAGAGTTATAAACATGAAATGAACTATTTAAACTATGAATTGAAAATTTGGTTCTACTACATTTATATCATTGTAATTTGAACAAAGAAGTAGCGAAAGAGTTATATGCATCTAGGTAGAAATCATGTATATAATCTAAAATGCATGTAAGTGGAGTTATAAGCTATATAGTAATATGATTATAGAGAACATTCCACATGAGAGATAACAAACAAGGGATGGAGACCATGGAGTTGTGTATTAATGCATAAATAATTTTGACATGAATCATAACCTTTATAACTTGTTTAGCATGATAATCTTGAAATTTTTTTGACATGAATGATATATAGTAAAGGATAGAGATTATGATTTTTTTCATAAAGATATGTAAACTTTTGATATGTAACTTAACATTTTGAATGTGTTTAGCAAAATGAAGTTGGTAATTATTTTGTATAAGCAAAAGAGAATATGAAAAAAAGAATTTTGAAAATTTGTGAATTTTTGGAATTGAATTTTGTAATATCATCCCATATAATGATACATAATCATGAAATGCAAGGAATGAATCTTTATACTAACATATTATAGACTTCATCATTCATGTACATGATAGGGCCCATTATGGTTTTCTTATTATTTTCAATAAATATAAGAAATTTTTTTGCATAATTGAGAATCAATTCTAAAAATTGATTATGGATGTAAGGTGATACCTCAAAAAACAAATAGGTGCTAGTACATGAAACAAGGAATTTAACAGTGCTATTTTTGCAAAATACAATGAATTTTTGAAATTGAAATTGAATTTTCGAGTTAAGTATGCAAGTAAAAATTTAGAAATTTATGGGAAAATGTTTGATTTAATGGGACCTAGTAGATGCAACAAGGTTTTTGTGAATTTTTTTTGGGAAATTACTATGAATTGTTGAAATTTGAAGTGATTTTTAAATTTTAATATGCAACTAAAAATTCAAAAAATGATTAAGAAAATTATTGTGTGCTAGTTGATGCAACTAGGGTTTTGAAAAAACTATTTTTGAAATTACTATTGAACTTGAAATTTGAATTAAATTTATGATTTATTTGTTCAAGTAAAAAATTAGGAAATTATTGGATTAATGCTAGAAAATTACTGGGACTTAGTGTATGCAATTAGGGTTTGAAATAAATTTATTTTAACATTTAATAAAAAAATTTAAAAATTTATTACAAAATTTTAAAATTTATGAGGAATTTTTTATTTTAATATTCACAAAAAAATCATAAATTAATGGGAAAATTAGCTAGGAATTTACCCTAGGGTTTCTAGGGTTTGTATGAAAAATTCAAAGTAAGTCCGATTCACCAAATGATTTTTTATTTTTAGGAATAATAGAGCTTTATTCCTATTTAACAAAGAAGTATGAGTAGGATAAATTAGTAAATCATATTCCTAATTATACCTTCTCTTTTTTTTTAAAATTTATTTGTAATTTGACCTTTCTAAAATTAGTAAGAGAGCGAGGAAAAATGTAACTTAGCTTATTTTGCACTATTTAGACTAAGACGGGGTTTAGAAATTTAGGTGTAGGACTGGGACAATATCATAAATAGGATCCTAGACTTCATTTTCTAGTTGGACAAGAGCATCAAAACTAGACAACCTAGGTTTTGATGCTTTTGTCCTCTCCTAGAACTATTATCTTTAGGATTTGAGATTTCTATGTTCTATTTTCCTACTCAGTGTGAGCTAATGTACCAAATTTTAGGTCTTCACTATTGATAGAGCTCCTTTTAGAGATAATTATTTATGTACTTGTATTTTATATGTGATTGAATGAACTTAGGCAACTATGGAAAATTGGTTAGTGTGTGTAAGATGCATTGGACATGCTTCACACCTCATGTGTGGCTGCAATACCTACATACCAATACTTTGAAGAGGGATCAATCCATATGTAGTTCTCTCTTTAAGAGTGTTTGGTGCAATAGTGAATGAAATGCAAGAAATGCTAAAACTAGGTGTGCTTGAGATGACTAAGGACTAGCCTAAATACTTGATTTATCTTGAAAGTGTATAGGCTAGATGCCTACAGAAAATAGGGAAGATTGATTAAGTGGTATTGCTTGTATTATTGTTGGCTTGAATGATATTTACCAACCCTTTCTAAATGAACTTTGAATTGGATTTTATATGGATCTATTGGTCATGAATTTTATGAAGCCATACTAGGCTAACATAATAAATAAGAGGAATTGAGGAAAAATAGTAACCTAGGCTCAAAATGTGATTAGATAGAAATGTTGAAAATGGGAAATCCTAGGGTCTAGTGCTATAGTCCAACTTTGGCACTATTATTATGAACAAATAGGATTTAGAGGGATGGATTAGTCATGAAGAGAGGGTCTTGACTCAGTTGGGGTTAAGTATAGAAGGCCATAGATGACTAAGAATCAGTGAAAACAAACCTAAGAGGGTCTAAAGAGAAAGCAAGAGGGACCTATGGATTAGGTGTCTTTAGCCATGCTCAAGTTACCAATTTTTGTATTTTATATGACTACACTTTACAACAATCTCTATATAGCCTGATCAATCAACTCAACCTAGTACAAATTCCATTTTATAGACTTTTAAATCATCTTATTAGGTCAACTAGCTAGACCTAGTACAATTCTAAACTTTCAATCCAACCAACTAGGTTGATTAGGTCAACTTGGTGCTTTTTTAACACTTTTTCAATTCATTTTTGTAGTTGCTTCATCAACCAACTCAACCTAGTTTGCATGTTTTGGATCAAAAAATTCTATCTCTAAACTATCAAGGTGAGTTTATATTCTTCTATATCTCTCTATTTTAATATTTTCCTTTCAAGTTTAAAAATTTCAAAAATACCATTATACAGCCAACTAGATCAACCTGGATGACCTAGTTCTATGTCATATTTGCTATCTAGAATAACTAGGTTGACTTGGTTGACCTAGTAGGTTTTCTAGACACTATTTTCAATAGTGCTAGTTTGACACTCTCAACCTAGTTCTGCTTATTATACATCGAATGTTTTCACTATACCTTGTTTCAAATTTGGAATTCACCTCATATGCTAGCCACATCTTTCATTTTATTTTTTTGCATGCTTATAATAGTTTACAAAGTCTAATTATGAGGTTTTTAACTAACTACTTAATTGTACTATTTCTATTTGATGCACACATGACCAAATCACGTAAACATCAAAAAACATTTTAAACATTTGACTACCCAAGCCAACCTACTTGGATTTCATCACCAAGGGGGAAGCCAACTTGATACTTTGGTCAAGTATAAAGAGTGGCTAATGGTATATTTTGGCTAAGCACTCAACACTCTTATCCCTGTGATATGTGAAGTGAGGGGTAGGCCCTAATACCAAGCCTGTATCATTTCCACTAGAGTCCCTTTCATCCTAAAATCACCTAAAACCATCCATACATTTCTATTTAATACCTTATTTATAGCCAAATTTATATCATTTAAAATCATTCTTAATAAATCTAACATTCTAGGTTGAGCAATTGGCTAGCTTTACTTTCCAAGTTGTTTGCTTACTCTTTGCTCAATTATGTATGTGATAACTTGAACTAACTCATATTGATGAAATATGTTTGCTTTGGGTGCATCAATTGGACTAACTAACATCAATTCATTTGATTTTTTGCTTACTTTCAGCATTTAATTTTTTAGATTAGTTGCAAAATTATTTTGCTTTCTTTTAACCAATTAATTATCAATCCCTTTCTTTTTCATAGTTATTGTATTAGGTCGACCAGGTCAACCTAACATATTTTACACCCCTTATACACTACACTAGGTTGACCTGGTCAACCTAATACTATTTTTAGACTTTTTTCTCTTTTTTTCTAGTCTTTGTTCTTTATACTAGGTCAATCTTGTAGACCAAGTTCAGTTTCACATACATAGTTTTTGCACTAGGTCGACCAGGTTGACCTAGTTTAGTTATAGTCACTTTATGATTTCTTGTTTATCTCATCTTTCTTTTTCCTCCTTTCATCATGGACTATATATTTCATGATAACACTAAAAATTAATCAACAAATATGATGTAACTCACCAATCTTAATAGGGCCTCCCATAGACAAAGTAGGACTCCTTTTAAGAATGCTAGTAATGTCCATATTGCAACCTGTACAATGATTCATGGGAATCCTCATAATATATATTTGTATCATAGCTCTATCTTATTATAATATCAATCTCAATTAGAATATACTCTCAAAATGCTTATATTTTTCATATAATTCCCCTAACATAGAGGGAAAGACCCTTCTACCATTTATAATCTCATGATTAGCCATCAAGTTGGAGAACCTCACTCTCCTACTTCAACTTTCTCAACTAGATTTGGGGGTACTAATTTTTTTGCTTCTCAAACTCTTCCTTAAATCTTGACTCCTTATGCTATGGCATATTCTTCTCTAGCTTATTCTACCTCTATGCCTAATATTTCAATTGATATGGCTAGTTCTACATCTAGTGGGCCACTTATGAGATCCACTATCCTTAATCCATCCACTAGCTCATTGTTTACTACCTAAGGTAATCATGCTTCTAGTTCTTCTTCATCTCAACCATTTTCTAGTCCATCTTTTCTTCAAAAGCAAATTTTGCCACTAGTGTTTTAAATTGTCATAAGTCTTCTCAAACTCATGTTAATACTAATAGTGGTACCCAAGCCACTAATACTAACTCAAACACCAACAATAATTATAATAACACTAATCAAACTCATCAACTATTATTAAAAACTCTCAATCAAATGAACACATTTAAAGATCATACCATGAATCAAATGATGAGAATGCAAAACCACCTTTGTAATCTTCTAACACAACAATAACCAATGGTTTGGGGCACACATAACCAAAGTGTTCCTCCTGCCCCTCTCTCAGATTCTCAAGGTAACCTCATTCATCAACCTCCATTAGTCAACAAAGTTATCAAGGATTTAAAAAATGAACCTCTTACTACTCAAATTGATAACATTGATATCAGAGGTATAACACCTATCATCTCTTAAAATGGATCAACTGATCCTATCTTTTATCTTAAAATATTTGGAAATATTTAAAAGTATTGGGTCAAATTAAACACCTTTGTTTCTACCAAAATCTTTTCCAAAACCCTCATATGTGATGTCTTGGATTGGCATACTCAACTTAGATCTCATTCCATTACTAGTTTGGAAGATTTATTAAATTCTTTAGTACAAGAATTCCAAACTAGTGATCTTATTGAAAACACTTTATCCCACTTCATCAATTGAAAACAAAATGAAAATGAAACCACTCAATCCTTTGTTAAAAATGGAAGACTTTGTAAAATAAATGTGAATTTAACATTGTAGATGATAATCTCTTTCATCTCTTTACGAATGCTTTATTTCCTAAATTATAATATCAAGTTCATACCCTTTCTCCACATACCTTGGAGGAGGCCACTGACCAAGCCAAAATACAAGATTTACTTATGCATCAATTTAAGCCACCATAATCTTCTATGGGTCCTCATCAGTTACTTTAAAAAAAAACAAATATATTGCCAATGGTGGTGTTACCAATTCATATGATACCATTCGCAATGTTTAAGATGCCATTCCTACCCCTTCTTTGGAACCAAATCCTTCTCAACAATACATTAATCCTCATTTCTCATCGCCAAACATCATTAATGTCCATAAACCTCTTTCCTTATTTGAATTAATTAAGAATATACCTAGGTCTCTCCCTTTAGAGATTGACCCTACTCATCCTATGAAAACTTGGTATGATCCAAGTAAATTTTATTGTTTTCATGCTAGTTGGGGTCACTCTCATGAGACCTATAGACAACTTCATAATTTAGCTATGGAGTTTCTTCTTGGTCTTAATTTTGATCATGACTCTATCACACACAAGCATCAACAAGCTTATGAATTTGATTTCAAGGATTACAAAACTCATGATAAAACCCAAGCCTTGATTTTAAACAAATGCTCATTTAGCTATCTACAAAAATCCTTTACCTAATCATCAACCTATTAAAGAAGACCAAGAGAAGCCCACCTCCTAAAATAATAATGTAGAAATTCTTGTTAAACCCACTTTTTATGAAAATGTGTTTATCATGAATATTATGCAAAGGGTTATGGCTTTCATCGATTCCTAACCTATCTACACCCTGCCTCCTTCTAAGATATTTTGTGTTATCCAGGATTCTTCTCTAACTCATTTAAATGAGATGGGAAAAGAAGATATTATAACCTTTGATGATAATCCAATTTATTATTCTCCCTTGGTTAACACATCTCAATCCATTTTTAATCTTATTCCATCATCTTCTAATAAAAATAATAATCAACCTTTTATTAACACTTCTAATTCTCAAGATCAATTTAAACTAGATAATTATTCATCACCAAATGATCTAAACCCTTCTTCTAAACTTCTCATTCTTATCAACACAAATTTTAATTCTCTTTTATTCCTCCTTACAAATACCTCTTTAGCTATTACGCAGCTATATTTAACAGTCTTTTATGATGAGTGGGATCCCATTATAGAACTCACTAATCTCCCATCCCAAATTTCATTTCTCAAGATTATGAGGACATCTCCCCATCATTAGAAACATCTTATGCAACTATTATTTGAGATGGGTGTCCCTTGTCCTCCCTTAGTAGGATAGGAGGTAGCCTTATCTGGTTTTGAGGTTAGTATCTTGCAATAATGTGAAGAGATGTCCATCAATGTTTTTGAAACTCTCAAAACTTCTCTTTCTTTGAAATTTCCTATCTAATATATGATAGTCAACAGGATTTTATTTCATACAGATGATCCTCCCTTATTTATTAGCATCTAAATATGTGATATCCAATTTAAACAAGTATTGATTGATGGGGGGTATGACACTTGTGTTGCTTCTCTTGATTTCATTAAAACCCTTAGATATTCATAATGCAATCTTGGTCTACACATACCACCTACCAAGGATATGATAGAAGGAAAAGGCCTCATCTTGGGTGTGTATGGCTTCCCATTATTGTACCACCAACTAATATTCATTTAAAGGTGATTATATTTAATTTCCCTCTTTCTTATAACATCTTGCTTGGTAGGTTGTGGACTCATCATATGCAGGTTATCACTTCTTATACCTACTAATGTGTCAAATTCCCTTATAATGGAGTCATTTATAGGATTCAACGAGATTCTAACCCTTACAATTTTGAGTAATTTCAAGATCATGGTGTTTTTAATATTCTTACTCTTGAGTCTTTACCCAATATTCCATTTCATGAATCACAACTTTTTAACTTTCCTGTCAACTCAACCAGAGGTTATGATGGGTATCCCAAGCTCATTGGTAACATTCATCCTAACCTTTTAGAATTTGATGATGGTGAACCTGATGAGATTAACTTAAAGATCAAAAAAAATTATCTCATGCCTCACCTCATCTTGTAATTTATAGCCTCATTTCAGCCTTGTTCTCACAAACCATCTTGCAATGGCATTCTTGTAATCTTATCCAAGACTAGACATTCTATTCACCATGCTTCTTCTGATGACAAATTTATTTTAATTTGTGTCATTAATATTCACATACTAGATTATGATGATGGCTATTATTTAGATCATCCTTTATTAGGTGGAATTATCTAAGCCCATGATACAACAATTATGCCTTATGATTATTCTTTATTGAATTCTTTTCATGCATCTTATCATGTTATAAAATTTATAGTTCCTGATTCTATTCCTCTTTATCACAGAGTAGATATGGCACCAACACCTCTATTTTTTGATGAGCCCCATAGGACTATGCTCATGGATCATGCTATGACCAATCCTTAGCATTTTTCTAGGTTTCTTGACTCCTATCATTGGTTCAATTCTGAGGTTAGTGGAACCTTCCTTAGACCTTCTATTGATATTTATCCTCCCACAATGGAATCTATGTTAGAACTAGTTACTATTGATTCTTCCACTATTGATGAGCCTACTTTTACTTCTTCCTTTAGTACTCCTTCTATTCATCCCATTTCCATTCCTTCTTCATCACCACCTTCTCCTAGTGATGGCTTCATTCCTTTACCCAAAATGGATCCTTATCTGCCAAATGGGTTGATGTTCCATCTCCTTCTTCATCCATGCTTATTACACCTTCTCCCATGAGTATTTCTCCTAGGAATATTCACAAGCATATTCATTACTTACATGGGATAGATAATCACTCTTCTACCCATTGTCATAAGTTACATCAATATATTGATACCTTTCATCCTTCCTCCCCATCAATTGAGACTACTATACCTCCTCCAAAGATTCTTCCTAAACATAGACCTAAGTATGGTGAGAGGTATTTTCTATGGAAAAAATATGGCACACATCACACTAATCATTGTCATATCCTTTAATAACATCTTAAGGATCATCTTATATCTATTCCTGGACCTTATACCATTCCTCCCATATGTCATTATCACAATAAATCTCCTCCTTCTCCCACAACTACACCTCATGTGGTCTATTCACCACCTTCTGTGCCTCCACCTGTGGACCCTCCTTCACCCATGGATTCTTCTCCATTAATGATTCTTGCATCTCCCATAGATCTCATTCCCACACATTCTCTTGACCATCCTTCACCCAATTCCCCTTCTCAAAAAAATAAATTGAGTATTCCTACTTTTTCAGTTGAGGAGATTAAAAAAGAAGTTTTTTCCCATTATTCAAAAAAGATTGACAAGACATTAGTAACATCTCATATCCAACTTCATAGAGATCCATCTAATGTCTTATATAATATGTGTGGATATATGTATTAGTATTTTTGAGCACATGCATGGGGATTTATCATTTACATTTGGATTGGACATGTGATTCAATATTATTTTTATCTATTTTTTATTATATCATTTGACACTATGTTAAATTATTTCCTATCTAATATCATGTTTCTCTTTCTTGTTGTACTATAGTTAGCTTCTATTTTTGTTTTACATTTCACATATACTTGTCTTTTTCTTATCATTTTTATTCTTCACTTATCATGTCTTTAATTTCCTTTAGAGTTTTAGTCAAAACTCTTCCCTAGTATCTTCATGATTTTTTGTTTTCTTATCTTTATTTTTCACACATAGTTATAATGGGGAGTTGGTTATATATACCTTATTCTTTTTTATTATTATCTCTTTTTACCATGTGATTAATTAGAAAACAACATTTCTCATTACTATTTATTTTTAATGGTCATCTTTTGGATCTCCTTTTTCCTCCTTCCTTTTCCATAATCTAAGCATATACATGTTTGAGACTTAAGATGACATACTTATTCATTGTGAAGCCTAAGTGTCCTAGTCAGTCTTTTGTCTTGGGTTACTTAGCTTACTTAACCTTAGCCTACAACTCATTCATGTGTATAACTATCTCTCTCATGATTGGTCATTACAAATCCATATGGAGGAGGAATATTACTAATACTTTCAAATAAAGTTAAAAGAAAAATAATTTAAATAAAAGGTAATAATATCAAAAGGCCAAAATATTCTCAAAAGTCAAATCAAACTAAAAGACAAGATTCAAACCACATCTCCTTTTATTCAAAGTTCAAACTCCATAGTTAGCCTCATGATAGAGATGACGTCCTCTGGGGTGTGGTAGGCTAGTAGATTAGAAGAGGATAATTAAGAAAATATCTTAGTGATACCTACTTTCTCACACAAGTACCCAATCTTCAGAATAGACCAATGGCTTTGTAAGGGGTCACGAAGAAAAGGGAACACATCATGGGGAGGTAGGTCCATTTTAATTTTATTTGTACTACTATACCTTCATGAGATGATCTTAGTAGCACACTTATTTTCCTACAAATCTTTTTATTTATAGAGAATAGTTTTCCTTTATACATAGATGACCACTAGTCACTTAATGTCTTCTCATGTCCTTAGTATGCTTCTTACCTCCTAAGGTCTTCTCATAATATGAATAAGTATTTCATTTTAAAATTCCCTTTTTCTTTCCCTTTCCTCATATTTCCTCTTGGGAAATATTTTTTAGATTTTTGATCACTCCCCATGAGATTTGATTTGTGATTTGATTTGTAAGACTGCGGATAGGACCTGGCATCCCTCACAAATTACCACATTGTCCATCATATTTCCCACACTATAGATTTATTATTCCTAACCCTTTTGCTTACCAATGTTGTTTTGGTGACCCTTGGGTTTTATTTCATGAGTTTCAATGTAAGACCATGGATATGACCTAACCCTCCTCACAAAACAACAAAACAAAATTTTTCCAATAAACAAGTCACCATCTAAATTACATGTGTCAGGTAAGAGATAAGATTTGATTGATTATGAGGTTACACATCATTTGACATACTTCCTATCTTGATATTTAGTATGTTTTATGATTACTTAATTTTTATTTTGCCTTGTATTTTCTTATTTTAGGAGTGCATGTAAGATTACAACCATTTCTTGAATTTGTCATACTTCCTAGCTTGAATTAGTATAATCAATGTAAGACCAAATTTTTGCAAATTTTGTTTCTTTTATGCTTCCCATCATGAAATAGTATAATTGATTTACTTAATTTTGGTTTGTTTTTTAATTTTGGGCTCTTTTCATCCCTTCCATTTTATTACTTTTTTTTGTCATAATTCCCAACATGATATTTAGTACAATTTTACTTGTTTTAATTTGGTGCCAAAATATTTCACATTAGTTTAAAAACAAATTCCTCCTTTACCATCTTGTTTGTTATCTTCATGGTTATTTATACTTAGTCTTTTTTCATGTCATTACACATTTCCCATCTTTAATTAATGTGTAGTAGATTTTTGACTGATTATATTTTTCCAAGTCTTTTCACCTGTTTCTTTTTAACCATGCATGTGTTATCCAAAATGCTAGAAAAGAAACCACATCACATATATTTCATATAACATATACAATAAATTTAAATACATGTGCTAGAAAGAGATATATCCAAAGCATCCACAACCTTAACCATAATGAATAAATACATCCATCATAAAGACAACATATACAACCAACACTAATATGCCAAAATGACACATCACACACACACACACACACACACACACACACACACACACATATATATATATATATATATATATCTCAAAATTTTGATAGAACATATACAATTATATACAAATCCTCCACACTAGGGTTGAGACCCATCATGTCTATATCATGGCCTAGACACACTACCTACTAAAGCCTCAATCTGACTACATTGAATGGTATGATATAATGAGGCAAACTAAGATCTCAATCCCTCTACCTATCCTTACAGACATGTTATCTACACCTATCCATGTACCAATTTGGTTTGGGTCACTAGATGTGCTTGTATCAGCTAGGTTTACATTATCATATATGCCTATGCCATCTATGTCATTGTATCTTGATGTACAACTCTCTCATCAACTAGGGCCTATCAATCCTAACTCTCCCCTGCACCTAACTCTATCGGTAGATGTGCCCTTTCTCTCTACATTTGTATCTACCTTATGGCTTCTCTTTCTAGTTTGAACTAGCTCGCCTAAGCTAGGGTAGATGGTGCACACATGATCCGCTAGTGTCATGGGGTCATACAACTATAGAGTCTCATCTAGGATTTTATAGAGTTCTCCCCTAACTAGTGACCCCCATCTCTCCTCTTCATCTTTAGATACCCCTAAAACATCACACCAGATGGATATTATATCACTATCATATATCATAATATCTATCTATCTACCAAATTATAACTTAAGTAATAAATTAATCATATTTTTTCTTACCTATCTGTGTTTCAACTCCAATGGTCTCACCATATATGTGATCACCTAGTGTATTCTCCCTATATACATGACCTCTTAGTACCTCCTTTGTATGTTGCCTCCTTAGCTTGAACCCAGCTATCATGGCTCACATCCATCTTAGCCTCCATCTGAGTGGTCTCTTTATCCTCTACTCTATCTCTTCTACTAAATCACCAAATATGATGATGGTCTCCACTCTCTCTTCCTACCTTCATCACTTTTGTGTCCTCAATGGGCATAAATCATCTCTCTATGGAGCCTGTGGTGGTATAAATGGTATCTCTACCCATGTCTCCATATCCTCCTACTCTACCGCTCACCATACCTGACTAGTCCATGGTCACTCCCAATGTGGACTCAATGTTAGTCTCACTATCAGTAGTTTGAGTCTTCTCTTTCCTCATGGCTATCTCACATTCTGAGTCCACTACTTGAGCATGAGTATCAATGAAATTATATGAGGTAGACCCATTTGCCCCAGTACCTATGCTACTGAATGTGGCTCTTTCCATCATATATAGTGCCCTTTCACCTTTATCTTCTCTAGCACTAATCCAACTATGTGAAAAATCTCCCAATTAATCATTAGTTTCTCATATGGTAACCACACTATGTTAGTGTGTCTCACTATCTATAATACTATCATGTGGGGCATAGCTCATGCTACCTAGTTCTCCCTTAACATCCTTACTTGAGGTGACTTATTATCAACCATATAGGGTAGCCTAGTTGGTCAATACATAGGAAATCTCTCATATATCCATGTTATCCATAGTAATATTGATCCCATCATCTTATGTCATCTAACCTACATCTCAAATAGATCATGAAAATGCTAGACCCAAATGATAGAACCTAGATCATATAACACTCCCTCCTCCAACATCATCCTGCTCAAGGCTACAACATATAGTGGTACCTTTCCATTCAACCTATGAGAGAGCACTCACTATGTCACAAGGCCTATCACCACCTTTTAAATATCCATAATCTATAATGTATAAACATCATCCATAGTCACACTCCACCTTGGTAATATCATCTTTGAGCCTATATCTAACATGGCTAAGGTTCTCCTCTCCTTTATGCTATTTAGTATCCCTAAGGTCATTGGTCTTCCTACTATGGGTAGTGCAAAGATGGCATGGACATTCTCTAGTGTGATATCCACGTCTATCACATCCCCATCCACCTCCCATATAAAAGTGTTGGTTAGTCATTCCCAATAACTATGAAACATGACCAACACATCTGTACTCAGGGGGATCCTGTACATATCTGTTATACTTCCTAGACATATGGCTACCAGTCTTTCTCTATCTCTATCTATCAACCTCTCTATCAAATCTGGCAACCATAACACATCTAGTAGCCTCCAAAACCATGGCCATCTCTATAACCAAGAAAAAATAAAGGATATATTAGTTTCTCCATGTCATTTATAATCATAATACATTTTTTATACATTCTATCTTTAATAAAAAATAAGCTTACTCTATTCATTTTTATCCTATTTTGGTCCCTCTTGCCCTTCTCTAGTCATTTCAAACCACTCTAGCCCTATTTCATTTTTTTTCATGCTTTATTGTGTTTATTTTGGCTCCCTAATCAACCTATTTTGACAAAAATTTCCCTATTTCTATCTTATTTCATCATAAATTCTTATTTTTCCTCTTATTTTCTTCTTCCCAGTGTTCAAGTTTCATTTTAGCCCTTACAGACTAACTAAACACCTTTTCACTTAGTTTTAGCTACTAGAATACACTAGGTTAACCTACACCTACTAGGTCAACCATATGGATTTTCACCCTAATTCAACCTACTAGGTCAACCTAGTTTACCGTGTTGACCTAGTGTATTTTGTTCAAAATTTATATTTTTCTTACTTTTTCCCTATTTCCTTGCAACCCATTTCCCATCTTCATATCTACCACCATTAAAACCTAGTTTTGTTCAATTTTGATATTTATAAATGATTAAGATCAAAATATACTCAAAATTCACTTAAATCAATGCAAATTTCAAAACTTTATTTGATATTCTTGGTTGCATATGTGTAGTGCACCCGCTCTCGCTCTTAGGGTTCTCTCTTGCATAGCATATAATTACCTTGCCATCCTAGCTTATTTTCTCTCTAAAGCTATTTTTTTCCTTTTTAACAAATCAAAAAAATATAATTATTTCTCTTTTTCCTATTTAAAAACACTTTTTCAAAACTCAAAATTCTCAATAAATTTTCCTTAGATTCCTTGTTCTAATCATATATTTATTTCTACTCATCTATTTTTTAAATCATAAAATGAGTTATATTCATGGTGACGTAGAGATTATTTTTCAATATCATATGCCTATCTTCCAAAAATTTTTTTTTGTCTATTTTTGGCACTAAATTTTTATAGGTTCACCTAGTGTGATTTAAATTAGACACCTTCACTTCCTTATAAGTTTCTTCTTTATCTACTATACTAAGGTAAGTTAAAGTTATGTTTTTTCAATTATGTCCATTCATTTATCTTATTTTCTTCCTACTACATCATAATCAGCATTAGCATTATTTGTTATCATGTTTTATCTCAGAAGCACCATCCCATGTTGTACTTATGTGACACGTGATGAGCTTCAGTTGGGGCATATGTATACACATAATATTTCTAAACTTTTATTCATTAATGACACTTTATATCTTATAAGAACCTATCAAGTCTCAATCTCTCTGAGTGTATGCCTTAAGGGGTACACCAAGAAAGGGGTGGGTAAACCATTGATGCTTCATAAGATTATTGTTTGCTTTTACCAATTGTTATCTACACACTAGCTCCCTAAAACCATGAATCCTAGGCTTGTTCTTCTCTTTTCTATCCATTTCAGTCACTATCATGCTTTATTCCTTCATTTATTGCCTTATTTACCTTTTTAACTATTTAGTACACTAGATCCACCTCATCAACCTAGTGTATATTGGGTTCATCTTTGCTATTTTCACTTATTTACATCTCGACAGACCTAGCATCGACTTTAGACATTATCCTAAAAATGTACTAGGTCAACCTAGTTAACCTAGTATATTCAACATGTCTAAATAGTTTTTAGGCAAAATACTACTATATATATAGAATTATTTACCACCATTTAATAATATTCAAAAGAGAGTAAATAATTAAGCAAAGAAGTGATAACAAACATTTGCTTATTAACCATTCTACTTGAGGAATAAAGCTTTAGGGATTAATACTTTCTTTTAGAGCTCTGATCTTGTCTTGTGGATAAGTCTTATGGATGCTTAGGTAGGTCATGTATCCTAGAGCTGATTTATCTTGGTTAACCTTACAAGCCATAATAATCTCTTGTGAAGCACCTTGGCTAAGGGAGAGGTTGAGACTCAGTAGGTTCATCTTCAAAGGTAAGTATTCCTAACTTTATTTCTCATTTGTAAGAGTAGAAAGATAATGTAGTAGGCAGTATTATCTTCCATGTATTAGGATTCCATATACATTGACATGATTATATGTTTCCTATGCATGTTTAGTTTATCTTTTGTTTATTTGCTTTGTTTTCCCCCCCACTTTGTGACACAAGCTTTGTTATGTAGTAGATTAGTTTAATATTATTTTTATTATAATAGTTTACTATCTTGTTTATTACATAAGTGAACATCAAATCATAGGACTCTTTTAAGGTTATTGTTTGATTGTGTTATACTTTATGCTTTGGAACCATTATTAGCATGACGTTTTGTGACAATTGATACAAGTGATCCCCTAATCAGGTCTAGTAGATCCCCATATTGGTCATGCTCCCACTTAACATCTCTATCCTGAATTAGAAGTATAGGTGTGATCTATCTTATCTGATCTAAGATTATTTCATGTACATCATGAAATTTTGATTGCATACAAGAACTCTTTCATAATTCTCTTCATTGGTTGACATCACTGCCTTATCTTTTATCATATGATCTCCCTTAGGTAAAAGACCTTCAAGGGTGACCAAACCTTTAGGAAGCTTGTTTGATTTTAATTTAACAATTTTATCCTCATATTGACGTTGAAATCTATCTTGGTTTACTGAGGAAAACTTTACCTCCTACTGCAAGAAATAAGTAATCTATTAGTCATTGTCAAAGACCTACCAATGAGCTTCATTATCTTGCACTAATGGTTTTACAACCAATCTAAAATATGGATGTACTTTAGTGTTTTTCAATTCATTTTGGAGTTCAATTTGATCCCCCATAACTACCAACCTATCATCATGTTTGTTTTGGTTCCTTGGCACTATTTGGATGTTAAAGGCCTCCAAATCCTCAATTAGGTTCCACACTCTGTGTTTATAAGATTTAATTAAATGTTTTGTTAGTAATTTGTCTTGTCAAGGTTAAATTATGACCCTTATCATTCAAAAAAATTCCTAAATCTAATCATTATCCCTTTATAGTTGGTTAACCTAGGGAATTATGACCTAAAAATACAATTTTTGAGAATAAAATGTCAAAATGGATTAAAAATGGGTCATTATCATTTCAAAAAGGGTTTTATATATTAAAAATCATAAAAAATAGCCTGATTCTAAAATTTCAAGTCATGAAAAAGTGTTTTCATATGTTAATAGCCTAAAAAATCCCCTTCTTGACCTCCTTATGCAAGCCAGAAAAAGTGTTTAAAAACTTCCTTGGTTCTCCCATATGAAAAAGATTGAGAAAAAAATGCTCTTAGGAGGAGGTAATGGGATGAGTAAGCTTGATTATAATATAATTAGTTTGGAAATTTATCCCCTAATATCCATGAATAATCACTAAGTCTTAGCCTTATCTAAATGGCCTATTTGATGAATAATAAACACCTTCTTCTACTTAGTATAACCAAGAGAAGCTGCATGGGGATGAATTCTCTTAGGGGTCAAATGAGGCCTGAATATACTTGATATTAGTGGAGGAATGAATTAAAATGGACATGAAACATCATGAATATCATTTTAAACTCTTGATAGCTCCTTTTTATGCCTTTTGCTAATGTCATCATTTGTATGGATTTCTTAAAAGTGAGCCTAGAAGCCAAATGAAGCAGTAGCAAAGACATTCATGAAATAAGAAGATTGAAGATGGTTTGTATAGGTTATGTGGAGTTTTTTTTTAGATATTATATGATGTTTTTCAAGTAAATAATGTCTTCATGTGGACAAAATGAAGAAGTTTCTTCCCAAAATGCTAGACATGCATACATGCCTAATCAAAATCAAGCATCCAAGAACAAAATTCTTATCTTATCAATAAATTTGGATCTTTGGCATTGAAATTGGATATCAAATGGTTCAATTAAGATATATAATGTTTCCTATAATATTATTCCATGGAGGGTTCATGTGCATCTTCAGTCGTCAATGTTCCTTTCCATGAAAGGTGGAGTTAGTTAGAGTTGACCAATCAAAGCTTCAATTCATTTTTGGCAATCATCATGCATCTCTCCTTAGTGGTCATGTTAATAAAGTATTTCAAACACTTTCAATCACTTCAAGATTGAGTTAAGACATCAAATGTTTGTGTAACATTTCATGCAAAGGAGTTTGACTTGTACATGGGCCCACCATTTTCTTTCTACACCAAATTTTGATGGCCATGCATTTTTTATGGATTTTCAAAATATTTGTAGTTTTGATTGAATATTTTAAAATTATTGAGTCTTTAGATAACTAACCAATACAAATCCTTCTTCCCTTTGAATGCCACAATGTCTTGATCTTTATTTTTAGACATATATTGGCTTTTCCAAGCCATTTGGATTATTCTTAGAGCTGAAGAAGAAACTGTATTCTGGACCATACATCAATAAAGGAGTTTTTTTGTACATATGAGTTATGACAAAAAATATCATGTAATTGGCTATGTATCAATAGATAATTGGTATTATATCTCCTTTTGATAGGTCCCTTCTTCACCTATTGCTTTTTATCTCACCTTCTACAGGTCATTTGAAGAGGTAAAAAGGAATTTGATAATCCAAAATTATTTCAATTCTTCATCTAAAATACTTATACTTAGGGGTAATATAGGAATTTTTATTAATTTATATGTGTGAATTAGTTTCAATAGCTTCTATAGGATATAAACAATTTAGGTACATCACCCCATTATATAGTGTTTCCTTTTAGCTTCCCCTTCCCCTTTTCACCCCAAAATTAATAGAAGATCAGTTTTAATAGATAAATATTAAGGGAACCATCCCTCTCTAAATGTTATTATTAATACAGAGTCACCTACACTTTGATAAAATCTAATTGTGTCAGCTAGAGAGAAGGTGTGCCTCACACTTCTTCAATCAGGGTGTTCTCTATAGTGATAATATTTTCTGGCACACTAGGTGGGACAACGTAATCACACTTTTGAATTACTATTTGTGTATCTAAGTAGATTATTCATTTCCATATTTTAATTTTTAGATTGTATACTTTTCATGCCACCAAGAGTTGTCAAAAGATCCTCTATAAAAGGGAAGAAAACAAATTTCTCTAAGCTATCTTTCCAATTAGAAAAGAAGAAGAAAACCTCTCAATCAAATCCAAATCCTACACTTTTTGTTTCGTCTATTATGACACAAAATACTCTTATTCAAGCCAATATTTTTTAGTCAAATATTGTTTTAAATCCTATAACTCAAATGGATATTCCTAAAAGACATGCTTTTGTTGCATTCAATGGTGGTAGTCCTCTAAATCTCACTCAATGGGATAATATTCTAATTTCCACTTTAAAATCTCTTCATTATTTTATAGGTGAAAATCTATAAATCCCTATAGAACATATTATATATATTGATAATCTTTTTTTAGTGCATCATGTGACATAGGAAAATGTAGAAATGAGGTTGTTGGCAACTTATTTTAAAGGAAAAGTATTGCAGTGGTATAGAGGTTTGGCTCCTGCATCAATCAATAATTGGGATGACTCTAGAGAACTTTTGTGCAAACATTTTGAAGACAAAAGTGATAATATGTCAATTATGGATCATATTACAATAATTAAGAGATTAAATCATGAATTCATGGTGGATTTCAATTACAGATTCTAGAAGACATGTGATGGAATTCGTACGGTGATCAAGCCTACACCCAACTATGATTTTATATACTATCTCAAGGCTCTTAATTCAGATGTGGCTCTCATGATCCAATCCATGGGAGGGAAAAATTTACCTAAATATTTTGAAGTAGTAATAAAGGATTAAAATTTCCTTATACAAGTAGGTAAGATATCTCCAAGGCCACAGATGCCTCTTTTTCTATAGATCAATCCTCTTGCTCCAACTATTGCTCCAATTCTAGAGTCATCAAAGTTACATCAAATAGAAGGTGATCAAACTAATAGATTAGAGAAGATATATAGTCTTCTTAAGGATCAAACTAATAAGGTGGTTATAATGGAGAGTTAACAATCTCCACCATATAGGCCATATCAGAATGCTAATCAAAATTACCATTCTAATAGGCCATCCTATCAATCTAATCAAGGATAAGGGAAAAATTCTCAATCAAGGTAGTATAATACTAATTCTCCAAGCAATTCAAGAGATATTAGGCCAACTCAAAGAAACTATGCTCAATAAGGACAATGGAATAATCAATGGGATCAAGCAAATAACATGGAAATGGCTCCAACTGGTGAGAGCTCTCATCAATATTTTATGCAACAGAGTTCAATTATTCCTTCATTTAAAGACCAGCCAACTCCTCAAAATAAGGAAGCTTCTCTTTCTCATGAATACATTCCTTCATTCACTAGAGCAAAAGTACCAAATCAATAAGGAGAAGGTAGTGATAAAACACCTACTAAAACTACATTTGTGAGCTTTTAGGAAGACGAGAATTCTCTTGAACATATGGAAACAAATAAAAGTCAATATTTACCTAATATTAATAGTTTGGTTGTATCCCATAATAGATCCAAGAAAAGTGAAATTGGTGAAGGTTCAAGTCCTGATAGGCCAACCCCTCCTTATCAGCCATAACAAAAGATGACTATGCATGAGCTACCTTAGAAAGGTTCAAATCAACAATCTCAAGATCCAAAAGATAAGAATGTGGAAGGGCCTTACATAACTCTATTCACAAAACATTTAGGAGCTCCTTATGCTCTTAAATATTATTCAAGGGAAATAACTTCTCTACTCATTATTGTGGATCATATGAAGAAAAATTCAATATCAATTTCAATGTGGGATACACTACTAATCCTAGGACAAATGGAGTATTTACAAGACGAGATTTCAAAGCTCAATATCCCTGATAGACCACTTGAAAAGGAAATAGTAAGTACTATTCTAAATAATTCTAATCTAGTTATTGTGCCTCAAACTCTTAAGGTGACTAAACCTCCTCCATTTTACCTTTTTGTTATCATTAGAGATTGTCTAGTTCATAATTGTATGTTGATAGTGGGTCTAGTACCTCTATCATGCCCAAATCAATAGATGATAAGTTGAGATTTTAGTATGAACCCCATGAGAAAGGTGTCTTCTAATTAGATAGTGTAGACACCTAAAACTAGCCATCGATAACCCCTAATTAAGCTTTTGACCAATTTTCACCCAAATATGCATAATTTGGCCTAAAAACACTAAAACATGCTAAATAATGTGAAACTAACATATTAAAATGCCAATTTTGGCTATGGTATCTATAAATAGGGTAATGCAATTTATGGGCCAGCTAACTTTGATCAAACCATTTTAAGTCAAAGTGCCAATTTTGTACCTAGGTGCTCTAGATTGCTTTTTCCTATCAAATATTCTACACAAGACACATGCCTTTGTTATTTGCTATTGGTAACATCATAAATGGGATAATGGATCCAACACATCTAACATCAACTTCCAATTCTAATCCATTTGAATGTTTTACTAATAACAAGGCATTCTAATCAATTTGAGTATTTGTGCACAAAGTGCTTAATCATGCTTAAGAGCTAATTAACCCAAATCAAGGCCTAATTAAAAATTCCATGGAAACTTGTTGAATACTTATTTTTAGAAATGAATACTTAATAAATGAATCATCAAGTGACCTCATTTCTTGGGAAGACATCCCTATGCCATAAATGCCATAAATATTAGGATTAATGCCCTCCATGCCTCATCAATGCTTTCTATGGTGCCCTCCATGCCTCTAAATTGAACCTTCTTCCAGTGTCACGATGAAGATAATTACAAACTTAATTCCAAAAATTGAATTAATCCTCAACTACACATCTCAATCTTGAGATGGATGGTTCAGGTTGATTTTGATCAATCTCAAAAATATATAAATAGAGAGGCCAAGAACATCATTTCTAATCTATTTTGGTGTAAAGTTATAATGCATAAATATCATCAAAGAGCCATTGAAACAAGTTTTACCATGCCAAATTGATTCCAAGCCAAGCCAAGCCACAAGCCAAAAGTGCCAAGGAGAGATGGAGGTAGCCAAGCTTCCATTGCCAAGGACTTCATGAGCACAAGCCGAGCAAACCACCACTACAAAGGCATTTAACACATCCAAGGAAGGTAAAGGAACTATTATGTTTTCATTTCTTGATTTTTAGTTATGTTTGTCATTTGATTTTCTTAACGAAGCTTTCCCTAGTATCTAAGCCTAAAGATGTTATGCTATTAGTGTGTTTATTTTATTTTGTTTTCATTTTAGAACTAACACCATACTAACCATCCTCTCTTGAGTCAAATTATTAGAGCACATAATGGCACACTTGGTGGGACCAAATGCATCTCACACCTAAAGAAGATCATTTTTCAACTCTAAATTTTTTTATTTGGACCCTTAAAACTCTTGCAAACTAATTTTTTGACTTTATTTTATTGTTTTTTGTTTGCCATTGTTTTACATAATAACCGACATCGACAAGTAAGACCGACATTGGTTACATGGCTTGACCAATGTTGGTTAGTAAAATGGGCATCGGTTAGACTTTCTTTATCAAAAGTGACCACCGTTCGTTGTAATAACTGATGTCGGTAACTATGTTTTTTCCAAAAACACAGACCTAAGGGCTATGTTTGCAAAGTTTATTATTTCAAACTAAAAATAACTTCAAAGCTAAAGGACATACTAACATTTTGTTATAAGAACAAGCTATATATTTGTTCAAAACATGTTTAAACACCTATTTTCATGCTTAAAAATCAATTACGAACCTTGTTTTGGGTGTTTAACAAAGAATTTAGATGTTTTTGGTGAATTTTTTCAAAGTTTGAAACTAACACCAAGGGGTCAAATGAACACCACCAAATCTTTCATTTTGGGCTTAAAATTGAACGCACTTGTCAATTTTTGTTTGAAATAGTTGTTTAATCAAATTTTTGTGTGGAAAAAAGAGGAATGTTGTATGTATGCTCTTCCATTTGTCCCCTATAGGGAACCCTTGGATTTAAAATATCTATTCCTATTACAAAATAGCCTAGTCCAAGGCTTACAAAGAAATTCATCTAAAGCAATCCCCAAAAATGCATCAAAGTTTGGGTGACCTTGAAAATGACCCTAAAGTCTTTTTCCCTTCATGCTTTAATTATTTTTATGCAAACATGGCTTGTGAGGGGGACTTCATCACCTCCCATATGTTATTTAAGGAAGCTTTGACTTGGGGTTTCATCTCCTGACATTGACTTCATTTGGCTCTTTTGGAGTTTCATATAGGATCTAGTGGTACTTTGAACATCACACTACACTGAGTGAATAACAAGATGTAGTGGTTGCAAAAAATACTAGACCTTTTTGTAATAAACCAAGTGATAAAAACCACAAATCCATGATTTTATGTTGCATTATTTGGCATGAAAGTCATTGTGTAGTTGATTCCTATAGATTATTCAGAAACTTATTACATCTTAGACAATTCCACACTTATCATGAAAGTATTGTTAGTGTAAGGTGCACCTCAAGGTCCATGTCACAGTACTATCGTTTGAGAGAATGGGGGGGTGTAAAACCCCTACTATATAATGTGCATTTACTTTTGGATGAACACTTAGAATCCTCTTAAATGATGTATATTGATGGATTTCAACAATACCAAGTAACCTTTTCAGTTTAGGATCTAAGAATGATTAATTAATTGGTCTTACCCTAGTTTACTATCTTGTTTGGAGTCAAAACTTGGTGTAAACAAATAATCCAAACCAAACACATATTCCAAATTTTTCTTTGAATAAAGAGGCATTATTCTGCCCATGTGAGATCATCAATTTGCCTTCTTCAAATGCTCATCAAAATCTTGAGAGTCATATCACCCAATTTGGCATAGTTATGCTACCCAATTGAGTTTAGACCTTTACCAAAGTTGTTTAAGTCCTTCACTTATAATCTAAATTCAAAATTCCACCTTTACAAGTTTATAGGGTTGATGTGCTAAGTGGGTTTTCCATTTACACTAAACTTGAGGGAACTTAGGTTTAATTTCCAATTTGGGTTGAAGGTTGTTAAATACTCATAATCAATATCATCATTTGATAGACTTAAGACATTTTGTGCTAGGCACTTGCACTTTAAGTCTCTGCACCACAAAATTTTGAATCAAGAAAATTAATTTTATGCTATCAAAATTATAGCAAAATGTTTTTTGCCTTAGATTTTTTTTGAAACAAACCCATTTTTTATGCCTTTTGGGTAGTATAACAACATTAGGATAGACAAATAATTTCAAATATTGTTTCATAGACCCTCTTGCATAGAGTTCAAAATTTTTTCCTACATTTTTAGACCAATCCAATTGTGCTTTTGTGATTTTTTGTCTAAAACTGTTATATTGTTCACTTTTATCTAGCTTGTTTGTCAAAAGAACCAAGTTTTATACCATTTTTGTGAGAAAATAAACTATCTTTAAAATTGCCTTCTGTTTCATACCTTATAACTAGTTAATCAAGTTCATGTCCAAGAATCAAATGCCTAGTGTTTGTTATAAGTGTTTTAAATCTGTTAGATTAAAACTTTCATCTATTTTCGAAGTCTAGATTTTGATGCCATTTGGTCAAGAGTCCTAACACATGCCTTGTTTAAGCCTATATTTTGTCACCACATTTGGCCAATAGACCTAGTAACTTTTAAATTCCTAGATTAGACTAATTTGAAACACTTTGACCTTAGAGTTTGGCATTTTGATTTTAGGTCCATTTACTTGATTCTCTTTGTGTGGTTAGTGAATCATTATATACTTCACGCTAGCCTATTTCCTCACAAATATTTGCATAAACCTTTTAATCCTTTTGAAAAATCTAGACCAAGTTGAAACATCATCTATTTTAGACATTATCCTTTTTTTTAGAGTTTATAGAAATTTTTGGCCTTTTATCACAAACCATTGACTATGGATCCCAACATGTAATCCTAAAATTTTAGTGGAATCATGTACAATCTAGGTATTAGTAATATGGCATCAAAAAAAGAAATGGTGCAAGACCCCTATGCAGATAATATTTCTTATGATATGGATTCTTATCCCTCATATAATACTCAATCATGGGCACAAAGCCAAGATCGATTGTTTAATTATCTAGTGAATACAACACCTTATTCATAACAAGACCAAGTTAAAACTATGTAATACCTAGCTATAACACCTAAAGTGGATGATCTAGTACTTCAATAGTCATATTTTACTAATACGGACTCCACGTATGATCCATTTTTGTTTGAGTGACATTTTTTAGAGAATAAAGATGAGATTTTGGTTAGAGCCATAGAGGTAGGGGCCATGTTTCCAGCATACTTCCCGCATGAAAATTTACCAAGTCTAGTAAGAGTGCCCTAAAATATCATTTATAATCAACAGGATTCTTCTATTAATCCTATGGATCTAGTCTAAACAACATACCAAGATCTTAATATATTTGATTGAGGCTAAAACATCATGTAAGAGAAATTTAACTTAATGCAGACAACATATCAAACATATTCGAATCTAGCACGTGATTTCAATTAGATGAATATGGTTAGTAAGCCTCTCATTGACCTAGTTCCTTTAATAGGAGTGTTGATAGAGTTAATTATACAAGATAATCCAAATTCTAACCCATTTATACAAACTTCTTTGATAAATAACTTGATGCATATTCCCATTATTGAAGAAGTGTCTTTGGCCTATACACAAAATAGTGAGTCAAATATAGTAGATAATTGGTAAATAATGTCCAGTCCTAATCAAAGTGGTACTAATGTGTAAATAATTAGCCAATAACATGTTTCTATAGTTAATCCTATGAATAGGTCATCATACCAGGGAATAAGAGTTTCTACACCCAAACCTCAATCAGTTACTTCTTCAAATGTACAACCTATGAGATTAGTTAATCGAACAATGACCATTGTCATGCCTCAACAATAGAATGTGATGAACCTTACTCCTCCTCAACAAGTAATGAGTAGTATTATACAACAATAGACATAATATAGTGTATCAATGCAATAAATGGAAAATACATTGCCACCTTAATCAGGGGTAACTAATTTTCTACCTTATCAGGTAATGACAAACACACCTCTTCAATCACAGGCTAATATTTTGATCCAAAACCAAACAATGACTAATCAAAAATATGCAAATGTGGGTCAATGATAGATGTTGAATCTATAACTTGCTTTCACTTCCTCATAGGGATTCATGAAACAAGGAGGTCCCCATGTTTTTAGGTACCTCCTAGGCAATCATTGGTTCAAAATGTGCCACAAATCTAAAAACAGGGTCTTGGTCCATAAGTTCCCACTCAATAGTAAGGTTTTATTAGTCGAAAACATGCCCCTTTTCAACCACAATAGGCATATTATAGTTATATCCCTCCATCCCATCCATAAAATCCTCCAAGTCAAAATTTTATTGCCAACCCAAACCAGAATAGCGCACAACCAAGTGTGCAATTTCAAGCACATCCTAATCCACATATGCATATTCCTAGTCTATTCCCCAACCAAACTAATGTACCCCAATAGGTATCTCTATCATACATTGGTAAAAAATTTCCACTTGTGACCTCCTAACAATTTATCCAAACCAATGTTCCCCCTCAAACCAATATTCCTTGCAGTCTCTTGTCCCAAGAATTGCAACAGATGAAGGATACAATTGATACAGTTCAAGGTAGTAAGCAAACTAAAAATTTTAAATTGTATGACATATGTTCCTATCCATTCAACATGTATTATTTTCATATACCATTTCCTCTAGGATATGAACCACCAATATTTGATAAATACAAAGGGAAAGGTGACCCTAAATCTCATTTAACCAAATTCGTTGTCACATGTCAACTAGTGGCATATAGTGACATATACCTTTTGTTTTTGTTTTTAAGGAGCTTGGATGGACAAGCCTTGGAGTGGTTTTTGAAGTTACCCAAAAATTTAGTAATGGATTTTGATGATCATTATGATAAGTTTGTGTAGCATTTTTCCTATAATCTTGAGCATGAGATTTCAGTAGTGGAATTAACACAAACAAATCAAAAATATAAAAAAAATAAAAGTTATTTAAAATGATGGAGATCCATTACAAGTTGTTTTACCCACATTTTACCAGATAAATAATTAGCTGCTATGTTTACAAAAAATTTGCACAATGAGATAGCTTACCATCTGGAACTATAATGTGTACATACATCTAAGGAGATCATTGATAAAATTTTGTTGACCAAGAGGTTACTCATAAATAAAGGAGTCATCAAGCTTAATTAAACTAATCAAAATCAAGGTACTAATTAGGGAAATGACCAACATCCCATCCAAGTAAAAGCATCATAACTGGCACAGGACAATAACCATAAAATATCAAAGTAATTCAACTACAATATAAATATTGTGAGAAATAGAGGAACTAAATCCCATCATGTGAAAATGGTTCAAACATCATCTACACCACCTTTTTAGCTTACTCCTACCTAGAAACCTCTACAACTAGTACCACAAACACAGCAAATACAACAACCTTTACCATTGTAAACCCCTCCTCCTAGAAGAACTATGCCTACAAATCATGTCTTTAGTGACTTAGGAAAACCTATTGAGTCTATATTTTACAATCTTACTGCCACTAATATGATTAGTTTGCCTATACCAAAGCATTATCCATATGACATTTCTTATCCTAATTGGTATCATGAAAAAGAATTCTATGATTATCATCAGGTCAATGAGTATAATCTATGAATATGTGTCCAAATCAAGTATTTAATTGAAAATATGTTGGAAAATGGGGAGATAACATTAGATAATGGTGCCTGCACTTTCAATAAAAATCTTGGGATCTATCAAAACCATTTTCCCTAAATTAACAATCAACAATAGCTAAATAATCAACAAAAACAACAACAATAATGGTCAGTGCAGTAGCGAAATCAAAAAAATCAAAATCAAAGGCCAAACTATTAGAATCAACAAAATCAATAGTAGAACCCACAATGACAAAAAAATGGACAAAACAAGGTCAAATGGTAACAACCAACCAACCTACCATATAGTTACACATGCCTACAATAGGATTGTAGGTCATATTGTATGGGGTGGCATTAATACCATCTCCATTAATCCTAGACCAAACACTAATAAGTCTAGATCATTGCTAAACAACAACATTCAGCTAAATTACATGGATAATACTTCTCTGACCTGGGAATGCATATAGGCAAATTGACAAACCAGGACTTCCCCTTTTGGACCTTATATCGATAACTCATTCTTGACACATGACCACATGCAAGTACACTAGTAACTGAGACTTATCCTATCTAGTCCCACACCATTTCCAATATTGGTTAGCAATAATGGTCTAATATTTAATCCTAATTATGTAATCATAACTCAAATCCTAAAGATTACTCTCCTAGGCCCACAACCATTTTCCACTTTGCCTATCATTAAACCAATCATTCAACCTCAAAATAAACCATTCACTCCTAACCAAGACAAGAAGTTTGATATTGTGGAACAATTGTAAAATACACTAGCACAAATTTCTATTTTATATTTTTTGTGAATTTTAATAATCCATAATAACATCTTAATGATTTTTTAACCCAATTCATTGTTACTAGTGATATATCCCCTGGTAAATTCCAAGCTTTGGTTAGACACCTAGCTCCAACCCAACAAGTCATGTTTAACCAATGCAATATGTCTTTCTTTGGCCTACTCCATAATAATCCATTATACATAGAAGTTTATATAAAGTGTCATAAATTTAAATGTGTCCTTATAGACAATGGATCAAGCCCCAACATAGTGTCTCTAAATCTCATCAAGCTTCTTGGGTACATAATGGTAGATCTCTAGATACAAACAATAACCATCAAAGCTTATGATAATTAGGAAAGAGAATCACAAGGCACCATTAGTTTTCTAGTTATCATTGGGTCTTTGACCCATGATACACTTTCCCATGTGCTTGATCTTGAGTTATCATATAATATGCTTCAAGGTAGGCCTTGGTTACATGAGATTCATGCAATCTTGTTAATGCTACAACAATGTATCAAGTTTTCCCAATTAGAGATGGAAGTAAATATTCTAGGAGAATTACACCCATATGAACACTATAGGCATCTTGAGGCCAAATCTCAAATATATAATTATCAATATGGTATGAATCCAAGTTCCAAGCAAGACAAAGGAAAGGATATACTTATTGATCCTTCACCAGATAATTTCATAGATCCTAATAACTTGGATTCCCTTTGCCACATGCCACCTCCTGAATCTTCAATCATTTCACCATTTTAGAAAATGGACTAGGAGATTATCTGACCCATGATACATTTCATATTACCAATCTTCCTTAGAATCCAAAAACCTTTAGGTGACCTAAAGTCATCCCACATGTGCATTAACAACAAAAGAACAAAGATAATAGACCTATCACATTTGTACTGGCATCTAGCCTAAGACATGACCCTCTTAAAGGGGACAAATCATGGTTATACAATCATAACCAAGATAATTGTTATAAAAATGCAAATTATCTTATTCCCAATAGTATCATGGAGCATCATAATTATGAAGGAAGAGGCCTCGAACTAAATTAGAAAGGAACTATTGAGCCAATTTCCATGACTAAGTATGAAAAACCTTATGGGATTGGATTTAAACTACTTGGGCATGACCCCACATATCTTATTCAAACTCCATCACTAGTGATTAGTGATGATGATATTGACAATGAAGTAGTGTCTAATCATAGCCTCACCTTTGATAACTTAGCTAAAACTAACATATTTGATAACAATGCCATTTGTACCCTTACCTTAGCCATTCATTTCAACCCTTTGCCAGTATATTATCCCCAACTGATATATTGGGACCAACAAGAATCTAGTCTACCAATTGATGATTTATAGAATGATGAGGCATTCTATGATTTATTTGGCCTTAGAGACAATGTTCCATTAGGAGATTAAAAATTAGGATTCTCAATCACATTAGATCTTGATATCTATTTTGGAGAGTGATTAAACACCCTTAGCCCAAAAAATAAGTAAAACATTAAGGTCCCAAAGTGAAAACATCTTTGAGGCACTTTCTAACCAGGGAAAAAGTAAAGATAAAGGCCAGTCTAGTGGTGAAAACCTATTTTAGGTGCCATTAGATGGGGGTTTTCATTCTTCTTCAAATTTAGACTAGGAGACCACCAAAAATGCACTTGCTTGTGGATTTGTTGACCATTTTTTTCCCAACAAGCCAAAAATTATTCCCCTTCTATCCCTACTATTCTAGACCATTTATTTTTTTGATTTTGCACAAGTCCAAGAATTTCTACGGACTCTATAGGTCTAAATCTATGGACTCTACAGTTCTAAATCTATGAACTCTGCAGGTCTAAATCTACGGACTCTGTAGAGCTTGGATTTCTATGGACTTAGCAATAGGAGGTTTTTATGGACTCTACATGTCCATTTCTATGGACTTTGCAGGGTTAGTCTTTTGGCACATAAAGGATCAGTTTCAGAATCTACTAGGGTTTACAATGTTTCTTCAGACTCTTCTCTATAAATTCACAAGGAAAGTTGGCATCTTTGAACCATTAAACCATTTCAAGGCCTTGGTTCAACCATTGGTTCAATGTTTAAGTTCAATCAGCCTTGGTTCATTGCTTGGTTCAACCATTAGTTTAATGTTTAAGTTCATCAGCAAAGTTCAAGGCCTTGGTTCAACGGCTTCAAGTTCATTAGCAGGTTCAATCAATTAGTTCATCGGCCTTGGTTCAACATTTGGTTCAACCATTTGTTCAATATTTAAGTTCATCAACAAAGTTCAAGGCCTTAGTTCAGTGGCTTTTGATTCATCAGCAGGTTCAATCAATTAGTTCATCGGCCTTGGTTCAACATTTGGTTCAACCACTTGGTTCATTGCTTAGTTCAATCAGTGGGTTCAACGTATGGTTCATTCACTTGGTTCATTAAATGCTTCAAAGGGCTTGGTGCATAGTGTTGAACCATTGAACCAATTTAATGGATTGGTTCAAGAAAGTGGTTTAAAGGGCTCAGTGCGCAGTGTTGAACCATTAAACTGTTAAACCATTTTTGGTTCAATGGGTTGGTTCAATGGCTTGGTTCAAGGGGGCATCCCAAAGCTGAAGTGTAGGTGCCATTACGGAGGGTAGGGAGCATTTCAAAGGGTAGTTGAAAGAGTTTAAAATCACGTAGAAAATCTTAAGGATGATTTCTTTTAGACTTTTTGTTCAAAGGAATTCGTTCAGACAAAAGTCTGAAGGAATTCAGAGAAAGTCGTGAGTAATAAGCCTGAAGGAAAAGAACTTCAGGTGAAAGGACAAAAGGATAGGGACAATTATCATGGACTTTTTATCTGCAAGAAAATTGTCCACAAGAAAATAGTTGTGGAAAAGAAACCCACAGAAAAGACCCAATGAAATTTGCCAAGGACGGTGACGTCCCAAAAACCATCAATGTTAAGGAGACAGACTAGCCGTTGGGTATTCAATTTCAAGGTGATGACTGCGTGAACATCAAATTTAACATAGTGAAATAGTTGTTTGATTTTGAATTACCTAAGTGCCAACCATGAAAAGAGCCCAAAGAATGCAGTGACCCACCAGAAGATCGCCCCTGAGGACTTAAGGAGCAGAATGAGACAAAACCAGGATAAGACAAGGTGCAGGAAAAGATAGAGCATCCAAGTGGCAAAGGGAGGGAAATTTATTACTAGATGATCACCAAATGGTGTGAATAGTAAATGGCATGGCTTGAGGGGACAAACTATAGTTTGTTTGCAAGCCTCTTCGAAAGAATGACATTAGCAATAGTGACTTCTTCTTCCTGATGCTCTTAGTGTACATGGGCCAGTTTGTGAAAAGAGCACCAAAAATCTTTCCCAAGAAGTGCCAAGTTCTCTTCCTCTTTCTATATATTGTAAAATTTCTCATTTGAGAAGGATCCACTTTCTCAGCCTTAAGGAAAAACTCTGCACAAAAATCTCTCAGGCTTGTAAGGCAGAGCTCTGCCAGATTTTACCTTGAATTAGGACTTAGCATTTTTTACCTCCATCTAGACTTGCACTTTAAAGTATATGTCTATTTTCTTCTTTTATGTTAAGTCATTGTCTTTCATGCTTTTCATAAATCAATTAAAACATGTCCAATGCATTGTGAAGCCTCCTTTTTGTAGGTCTACCAGAAGTGTCTACAGAAAGAATATAGGTGCCTATGAATAGGCTGTCAAAGTGTGTCCTAAAACACCTTTACTAGTTCCTTCCTCCCTGTACTTCCACAGACCCCTAGCTGACTATTGTAGAAGAGCTTCTGACTTTAGATGAAGTGTATGGGCACTTCCTTTTAGTGAAAAGTGTATATTTGGTTTGGGTGGGTCAACCTTTTCTGGTCTATCACCATATCATTTTTTAGGCTTAGGTTCTATTTTTTTCAGCATCTCTCTCTCCCTTTTCATACCCCCCTTTTCTTCTTTTTATTTGTTAGTAGTAAGAGAAACTAGGGCCTAAAAGATACATCAGAGGGAGATATCCCTTATCTAGAGACTTTCCCCTCCACCTTCACTGGTCCCATAGGTCAGAGGGGAGTTTCCATTGTTGTGTGTGGAAAGGCAAGAGCTCACCCTCCTACACCGGGTGCAATCCACTACATCAACAATTTTTGGCACGCCTGGTGGGACCAACTAAGACAAGTTTTGTCCAAAGGGTTGTTTTGGTGTGTTCTTCAATCGCCAACCTTTGGAGGATTTTGCATCAACACCAATGGTGACTCCAAGTTGAATCAATTGGTTAAGCAGCATGGTGCCATCAAAAATCATATTTTTGTATACATAATTCCTTTACACAAAATAATGAACCTTGTATTCCTTCATACGAATTTGATCAGACTTAAAATTTTCATGTAATCACCCTAAGTAGCTCTCCTAGTTGCCCTTTAATGATAAGGGAGGTGGCACTAGAGTTTGAGAAGCAGGTAATGGAAATAGACAGATTGGATGAGCAGTATGGTTATCAGCAGGACCTGATGTACAAAGAGGCATGTTTATTCAGGCAAGCTCAAGCCTTGCAATCTATGGAAGAGGAGGCAAAAAAATGGAGGAATCCATTCATGTAAGGAAATTAGCCTTGTGCTTCCCCTCCTATCCTAAATAAAGCCCCCTCTTATACACCAAATCCTTTCTATCAGATGGCACTTGCTCACTTCAGCTCATCTGATGCATCAGTCAACCATTCTCTTAACCCCCTACACCTAGCCTTTAAGCATCAAAGGGAAATAGAATAAGTTCCATGGAGATGAACCTTATAAACTCCTTGGATCATGAATCTTCTTTTGGGGGGAACTTTACGAACTAGCACATCTCTCTCGAAACTACTCCTACTCAACATGATGATGTTGGTAACCTCTAACAAAGACTCTTTCAGGATAATCTAGCCAATCAAATTGAAGATTGAGGCTAAGATGAGGCTACTTCGTGAAAGAGATATAAAAATTCTAGACCTTGTGGAGGAGACCCAAGACCTTGGAGAAAACAATGTTGCTACCTATTAGCAGGAGCAAAATTCCAATTATGAGATCTTGAATTGGAAGAAAATAGTAGAATCATGGGGTAGGGAGGAGGAGAAGAAGGGTTTTCCTCAAAAACTTAAAGAAGATGAGGCTACTCCTACTCATGATAATGTTGGTGACCTCTAAGAAAGGTGCTTCCAAGAGGATATGGTAGGAGAATTATAGAGTTGGAATCTAGAGAGAGATTCCTTAGTCAATGTGTGATGGATGGTTCAGACCCAATGGCACATTCTATGTCTAAACACACGCCATCTACACATCCCCAAGAGAGCTATCAGGCCACACCTAATATTGATGAAGTGCTAGCCAAGTGTAAGGAGGAGAATCATTCAATTTTAGCTCAAGGACTGCCTCCTCTTCCACATGTTTTTTCCACTTCACCCCTTCTCAATGAGGAACCTATTCTACAAGAAGCGAGTGGGGAGTAGAATATCTAATCTATAGTTTCCCAAGAGGCTATCATGAGTGATAATGAAGAAGAAATCATCATTGATGCTCCTTGTGAAGACCTCATCAACAATGGAGAAGACGCAAGTCATGCATACATGTGGATGTTCCAGTAGTACGAGGAGGAACATAAGCATGGTGAGCTCCCTCCTCCTTTGTTGGATGAACTTCCCTATTGCTTTGATGAGGAGGATGAATACACTAAGGAGCCTGAGTTAGAGGAAGATCAGGAGGATATCTTTAAACATCTAGAGATCTTGATATTTGAGGAGGAAAAGGAGAACCTGGTCTCCCTTGGGGAAAGCCTTGAAGAAGAGTTTTTTGAACAGAGAGGTGATGTTCTGTGGGATGAGCAATCAGTTTGTGATTCAATTTCAGACATCACCATAGTCACCCTTCTTCAAAAAGGCCAAGAGGAAGTAGAGGATGAGTTTGATAGAGTCTTCAACAAGGCAGAAAGAAACAAGTATGACCATGATGCATTGCAGAGTGACTATGCAGATCAAAGGGCCTATGGTGATGAGCCAGTAGCAACATATTTCTTAGTGAAATGCACCAACATGAAGGACTATCATTAAACAAGATTCTAAGAATAAATAGAGTATGTATATGTTGGAAGCATGTTTGAATCTGATCCACTTGAAGGCAGGCCAACTAAGGTGACAGGTAGGAGGAACAAGTCACCAACTCTCCATTTCATTCAGCCACTTGTCTGGCACCATAAGTCTTCTTGCCAAGAAGGGGACTTAAGAAGTTTTCCTTTTGATCCAAGAGGGAAGTAGATGTACCTAGTTAGTTGTACATAGTAGTTTGCTTTCAGTTGTCTTTCTTGCTTTCCCTAAGTGCAGTTTAAAAAAGTAGTGTTTTTAGCCTTGTGTGTTTTCCTTTGTGTGTGGGGTAAAAGCTTCATGTTTGATTCTTGGATCTATTGGGGTTGTTGCTAATTTTCTTCAAAGTTGCATTTTGACTTTGTGCCCAATGAACTACAAGGCAATTGGTCTCTAAGCATAGCAGGCATGCTTCCCCTGGGAGTCACCAATTTATTGACCATTTTTTACCCAATAGGCCAAAAATTGGTCCCCTTCTATCCCTGTTGTTCTAGGCCATTTCTTTTTTTGATTTTACACAAGTCCAGGAATTTCTACAGACTCTAGAGGTCTAAATCTATGGACTCTATAGGTCTAAATATATGGACTCTATAGGTCTAAATCTACGAACTCTGTAGAGCTTGGATTTCTATAGACTTAGCAATATGAGGTTTTTATGGACTCTGTAGGTCTATTTCTACACACTCTACAGAGTTAGTCTTTTGGTGCATGAAGGATCAGTTTCAAAAAGTGCTAGGTTTTACAAGGTTTCTATAGACTCTTGTCTAGAAATTCACAAGGAAAGTTGGCATCTTTGAGCCATTGAACCGTTTCAAGGCCTTGGTTCAACATTTAATTTTAATCAGCCTTGGTTCAATTGGCCTTGGTTCAATTGGCCTCGGTAGGTTCAATCAATCAATTCATCAGCCTTGGTTTAATGTTTGATTCAACCATTGGTTTAATGTTTAAGTTCATCGACAAAGTTCAAAGCCTTGGTTTAGTGGCTTCAAGTTCATTGATAGGTTCAATCAATCAATTCATTGGCCTTGGTTCAACCACTTGGTTCATCACTTGGTTAATTCATCAGGTTCAACATATGGTTCAATCACTCGATTCATCAAATGATTTAAAGGGCTCCCTGAGCAGTGTTAAATCGTTGAATCGGTTCAATGGATGGTTCAAGCAAATGGTTCAAAGGGCTCATCATGCAGTGTTGAACCGTTGAACCATTAAACCATTGAAGCATTTTTAGTTCAATGGGTTGGTTCAACGCTTGGTTCAAGGGGGCATCCCAAAGCTAAAGGGCAGGTGCCCTTGCAGAGTGCAGGGATCATTTCAAAGGGTAGCCAAAGGAGTTCAAAAGCACACAAAAAATCTTAAGGATGAATTCTTTTAGACTTTTTGTTTGAAGGAATTCCTTCAGACAAAAGTCCAAAGGGATTCAGAGAAAGCCATGAGCAAGAAGCTTGAAGGAAAAGAGCTTTAGGCAAAAGGACAAAATGATAGGGACAATTCTCATGGACTTTTTGTCTACAAGAACATAGTCCATGGGAAAAAAAACCCACAGAAAAGACTCGACAAAATTTACCAAGGACGGTGACGTCCCAAAAACCATCAATTTTAAGGAGACGATCTAGCCGTTGGGTATTCAATTTCAAGGTGATGATTGTGCAAAAGTCAAATTTAACATAGTGAAATAGCCATTTGATTTTGAATTACCTAAGTGCCAACCATGAAAAGATCCCAAAGAATGTAGTGACCCACTAAAAGATCACCCTCGAAGGCTGAAGGAGCAGAATGAGACAAAATTAGGATAAGACAAGGTGCAGGAAAAGATAGAGCATCCAAGTGGCAAAGGGAAGGCAATTTATTACTAGATGATCACAAAATGGCATGAATGGTAAATAACATGGATAGAGGGGACAAATTTTAGTCTATTTGTAGGCCTCTTCTAAAGAATCACATCAGCACAAAGTGACTTCCTCTTCCCAATGCTCTCGATGCACATGGGTTATTTTGTGAAAAGAGCACCAAAAATATTTCCCAAGAAGTGCCAAGTTCTCTTCCTCTTTCTATATATTATAAAATTTATCATTTGAGAAGGATCCACATTCTTGGCCTTAAGGCAAAACTCTGCCCAAAAATCTCTCAGGCTTGTAAGGCAGAGCTCTGCCAGATTTTACCTTAAATTAGGACTTAGCATTTTTAACCTCCATTTGGACTTGCACTTTAAAGTATATGTCTATTTTATTCTTTTGTGTTAAGCCATTGTCTTTCATGATTTTCATAAATCAATTACAACATGTCCAATGCATTGTGAACTCTCCTTTCTGTAGGTCTGCCAGAAGTGTCTACAGAAAGAATATAGGTGCCTGTGAATAGGCTATCAAAGTGTGTCCTAGAACACCTTTACTAGTTCCTTCCTCCCTGTACTTCCACAAACCCCTAGCTAACTATTGCAGAAGAGCTTCCAACTTTAGATGAAGTGTATGGGCACTTATTTTTGGTGAAAAGTGTATATTTAGGCTGGGTGGGTCAACCTTTTCTGGTGTATCACCTTTTCATTTTTTAGGCTTAGGTTCTATTTTTTTTAGCATCTCTCTCTCCCTTTTCATCCCCCCTTTTTTTTCTTTTTATTTTTTAGTAGTAGGAGAAACTAGGGCCTAAAAGATACATTAGAGGGAGCTAACCCTTATCTAGAGACTCTCCCCTCTAGCTTCATCGGTCCCATAGGCGAGGGGAGTTTCCATTATTGTTTGTGGAAAGGCAGGAGCTCAGCCTCCTACCCCGGGTGCAATCCACTATGTCAATAGGATCCAAGTTCAGCTTTGATAAATAATAAGTATTTGATCAAATTCTCTAAAAATTTCTAACTATTTTTGTTACATGGCTAGATCTCCCATTAGGGGACTCAAATTCATCATACTTAAGAAAAGTTAAAGAGCAAGCCCTAATGGAGGACCTAGACATAATTCAATAGCTCAAGTCATTGCCTACTATCTTAGAAGATGGTTTGACCCTTCTAGTCAAAGATAAAATAGAGGTAAATATCAAAACTCCATCAGACTTGAAATGGATAAAACTAGGAGCATTCCTCACTAAGGAGTAACATGACATCTTTATAGATTTATTGAGAGAATTTGTAGATATCTTTGCATGGGCCTATTTTGACATGCCAAGTTTAGACCCTACCTTGGTTCTATACCACCTTATGGTTAATCCTAATTGCAAATCAGCAAAACAAAAGTTATGTAAGATGCATTATTGCATTGCTATATTGGTAAATAAAGATTTGGAAAAACTCTTAGAAGAAGGATGTATCTGATTTGTTGACTAATCAGAATGGATCTCTAATGTGGTACCTATTAGTAAGAAGCTAAAAGGGATCAACATCTATACTAATTTTTGAGACATCAACAAATATTGTCCTAAATATGATTTTCCCTTTCTTAATATAGACATGATCATCGATTCCATATCTGGTTATGAAATGCTTTCATTTATGGATGGATTTTTAGGATATAACCAAATCAGAATAATACTAGAAGACCAACATAAAAAAACATTCACCACTCCATGGAGAATATTTTGTTATCAGGTAATGTCATTTAGCCTTAATAATTATAGAGCTACATAATAAAGGGTTGTGACTATCATATTCCATGATATGATGCATGATATTGTTGTAGACTATGTCGATGACACATTAAGAAAATACAAAGCTAGGGTCAACCATCTATTAGTGTTGCATAAGATATTTTAAAGATTATGGGAGTACAAATTTGAACTCAATCTAAATAAATGTGTGTTTGTTGTAACTTTAGGCAAACTACTTCACTTCATCATGTCTCGTAGAGGTATTGAAGTCAATCTGGCTAAAGTCCATGTTATAATCAAGATGCCACCACCAACAAATCTCAATCAACTCTATAGTTTTTAGGGAAAGATCCAATCCATCCAATGCTTCACCTCTTAATTAGTAAACAAGTGCCATCCATTCACACACCTTTTGAATAAGGGAGTTGCATTTCACTAGGATGATCACTACCAAACAAATTTTCAACAAATCAAAGACTATCTTATTAATCCACCTATTTTACTACCTCATATTCCAGGAAAGACATTCTTTTTATGCCTATCAGCTATTGACCATGATCTAGGGTGACTCTTGGCTCAACATGATGACAATGGAAAGGAGCATGTTGTATACTACCTAATTCATACCTTGGTTACATATGAACATAACTATGTATGTATTAAAATAGTTTTTCTAGCCATGATCTTCATAACTCAAAAATTATGCCATTACATGTTGATTAATAAGACCATTGTCATTTCAAAAGTAGATCCACTCAATTTTCTACTATATAAGATAGTTTTTAAAGGTATAATGGCTAAATGGATAATGCTTCTTAGTGAGTTTGACATAGAGTATGTCAAACAAAAGGCAACTAAGGGACAAGTTCTTGTAGATGAACTTGTGGAAGAACCTCTCATAGACACACAACTATTCACATTTCAATTTCCTGATGAATCCATAATTACCATCATTAACACACCCCTTAAGGAGTAGACTTAGAATCTATATTTATATAGTTCATTTACTACACATGGATTGAGGGCAGGCCTATTATTTATTACGCCACAGGGGGGATGTAATCCCTAAATCATTAAAAATCAGCTTTCCTTGTATGAACAACATGACTGAGTATGGACTTATTATAAGACAACAAAAAGTAGTGCATTAGAACATATCTCATCTCCAAGTTTATGGTGATTATCAATTAATCATCAATCAGGTCACACATCATTTTTAGACCAAAGATGATAAGTTGGTTCTATATAAAGCCATGGTCAACACTCTTAAGAAGCAAATTACCAATTTTCATTTTGAGCACATACCAAGGGATGGTAATATAACTATAGATGTCATGGATACTATTATCTCTCTGATTTGATAAGCAAATAAAGTTAGAGAGTATCAGTTCCTCATCAAGAATTTGCTAGCACCAGCTCATGAACCTTCAATTGTTGCCATGATTTTTGATATTTTTGTTCCTAATTCTATTTGGTACTCAGATCTTTACATATACCTTCATGACTAAGTTATGCCACCTAACCTATCTCAAAAACATACCAAATCTTTCATTCATCATTACACTTCTTATACTCTAATTGGATCCAACCTTTACCATCATAGTTTTGATGGAAGTTTTCTTCATTATTTAAATTTGATAGAGTCTACACTAGCATTAAGATAAGTTAATGAAGGATTATATGTATTTCATTCTAAAAGGGTAGTCCTATCCAAAAAACTCTTGCATAATTGTTATTATTGGCCCACAGTGGATGCATATGCCATTGCATATGTAAAAAAGTGTGACAAATGTCAATGACATGCTAATTTGATTCATGCCCCAAAAAAAACTCTGAAATTGATGTTGATAATATGGCCATTTTTTACATGGGGACTTGACCTCATTGGGAAAATTAACCCCACTTCATCTAATAACCATAAATATATCCTTACCAACATTGAATATTCACTAAGTGGGTTGAAGCTATACCCCTCAGCTGATTGGAAATCAAATTTGCAAATTCATTTTCAACCATCTCATTTGTTGTTATGGTATCCCCTTTGACATTATATCTAATAATGGAGGATCATTCATGAATAAGGATGTAGAATAGCTATATATTAAATACAACATCACAAAACATTTTTCTACAGCATATTACCCTCAAGGAAATGGCCAAGCTGAGGTATCCAAAAAAAACATTATCAATATTCTTAAAAATATTTTCAATGATGTCAGTCATGATTGATACCTCCATATAATCCCCGCCTTTTAGGCATACCATACCAATCATTATATCCCCATAGGATCCACTCTATACAAACTTATTTATAGTATTGAAGCAATATTTCTCATTGAGGTCAAATTACCTTCACTGTGCATCTCCTTCCAGTATGTCCTAGATGATCATGACTATCAATTAGCTTTCCTACAAGAGCTATATCTACTTGATGAAAAATGCATAGCCACGCTCAATAATCTTCAAGCATATCGAAACTGACTCAAAGGCCACTATAAATGGCATGTTAGGTATAGAACATTTAAACTTGGTGATCTTATTCTTAAAGAAAACCAAAAGAATAGCATGGTTGAGAAGAAGAATAAAGGGAAATTCAACCAAACTAGATAAGTCCTTTCATCATCACTATAGATTATGGATCAAGAGTATATAGGCTTGCCAAACCAGATGATGATGAAATTCTAAAGTTGATCAATATTATTCATCTCAAGCGGTAGTATGATTGGGTGATAAGGTGTATTATCTATAAGGACCATTTTAATTATGCCATTTTGTCACTATTCTTCTTTTTATAAATACTATCCTTATCCATCTCTTCACCATATCCATTTTACCATTTCATCTTATCAACCTAGTGTGTTATAAATTTTAGCCTATTTGACTTTGGATTTTTGCCTTTCATTATGAATTTATAGCATCAAGGTATTTAATCAATTAATCATTTGGTTCAAGTACATTACATAAACATCATATTTTGGAGCAGTATGATAGAAGTTTCAATATTTTCATCCTTCATTTGTTATTCCTTTCTTACCACCAGTCTTGCTACTAATTATAACTGCCTTTGGGCATATTAGTACCATTGATCTATGTCATTGTGTCCTAGTTATAACCAATTATAGGTAATCAATGGGAAATATTAAGCCTTTACATACCAACTTACCACTTCCTATGTTGTACTATGCCTTTTTACCATTTGTGCCTATTTTGTTTGAATTGACTACTGCACTAGTTGACGTCCTCCACTATAAGGGTAAAACTACAGTGACTTGAGGTCCTACTCTAGGACTATGTAGGAAACACTCAATACTTATTTAGGTTAACTAATTCACCCTTTTCCACCATGATCTCACCATTTTATGAGCAACCTAAGACATGATCTCACCATTTTGTGAGAAACCTAAGCCACACTCACACTATTTTGCAAGCAACTTAAGCACACTCTTGTAATTTTATGAGCAACCTAAACAACACTCTCACCATTTTTTGAGTAACCTATGCCATACTCTCACCATTTTTTGAATAACATAAGCCATGTTCTTGCAATTTTATGAGTAACCTAAGCCACACTCTCACCATTTTGTGAGCAACCTAAGCCATGATCTTAGCATTTTGTGAGCAACCTTAGTTTACACGCTCTCACCATTTTTAATTCTTGAACCATTTAGTGTCTCATCTTTCTTGATCAAGTTGAGATACTTCACAACAATTCCAAAAACATTTGAAAAATCATTAGAAAAGAACAAAAACATTGAACACTTCTTTGCCTTAAGGATTATGTGAACCTTTACTAAGTTATAAGAAAATAACTTAGTTTCCCCATATTTTTTGGCCTTTTTCTCTCATGCACTTGCCATATTGGAAGACCATTCCTATTCTTATATTACATCCATTTTGTTTATTTTCCTTAGTTATCACATTCTTCCCATTCCGTGGGAGAACTACATTTGGCCTAATGTTTTTTATTGGATATTACATCCATGGAACTATATAGGTAGTGTCCACTTGCCTAGTACATATGGAGATAACTCAGTCACCCCCTTCCTTTTCTTCTATTTCCCCATTTTATTCATTTGTTAAGTTATCACCGACTTTTTAGGGGCAATGTTTGTAGGGTTTCTATTGAGTGTTTATTTGTTTGCTTCTCTTTTGTTTTATTTGTGTCTACTTGTTTATTTGCTTTCACTATTATTACCTTGATTCATTTTATGTGTTCACTAGGTGATTTGTTGCCCACACTTACACTTGAATCCATCCATATTCATAGGTTTACATTGTTATCATGGTTTCTATCATTGGTGCATTATTTTTTATTGAGTATTGGATTATGGGAGTTAGTCCTCATGCATATTTTGGCCAAGTCTTCATGATGTTATATCATGATTTCTATCGACACATGCTATAACAAACCCTAGATTCAATAAGTCTATTCAACAGTGGCAACATCTTTATGGCATTGACATCATGATTACTCCCTATAATATCCTAAATAGAGTAATTAAACATGAAATAATTTTAATCTTTATTAGTTTAGACGAGCATCTCCCTAGTAGTAGGTTGTTCCAATTCATCATTACCCTCTGAATTAAGTTGTCATCATCATCATCATCCATCTTTATCATGTTTGTCATAATCAGGGTCTAATGATTATAATTGCCTATGGGAAAATCATTACACACCATCCCACCTGCATTTCTTAATGATTATAACTACCTTTGGGCAAATCATTGTGTTATTAGAACTGTACTTTTTATACCTATAGAGGGGCATGCTATTATCTTCTTTATCTATCCTAAATGGGGTAACTTCATCTTCTTAATGATTATAGCCACCTTTGATGAAATCATTATGTTATCATACCACGTTGCCACTATTAGGGTACAATGCTTATAACCACCTTTGGACAAATGATTGTACGCCATCCCACTTTCATTCTCAATGTTTTTTCCTAATTTTTCAACATCATTGTGTTTTCACCTCATCATCTTTCCTTTCTTTGGTACCCTCATTTTGCTTCTTTCTTTTCAAGGGACTATTTTCCAACCTACTTGTGCCAACCATTCCCTTGAGGGGGCATCATATAATTAGTTTATCATCATTACAGTTGCTAACATACATGATCTTTTCATTATTTGAGAAGATGTTACTATTATTATAGGTTGCTATAGTTTGACCAATTTTCTCAAAATAATGAACAATTTAGCAAACTGGCACACATCAATTAATCATCAATCAGGTCACACATCATTTTTAGACCAAAGATGATAAGTTGGTTCTATATAAAGCCATGGTCAACACTCTTAAGCAGCAAATTACCAATTTTCATTTTGAGCACATACCAAGGGATGGTAATATAACTATAGATGTCATGGATACTATTATCTCTCTGATTTGATAAACAAATAAAGTTAGAGAGTATCAGTTCCTCATCAAGAATTTGCTAGCACCAGCTCATGAACCTTCAATTGTTGCCATGATTTTTGATATTTTTGTTCCTAATTCTATTTGGTACTCAGACCTTTACAATTACCTTCATGACTAAGTTATGCCACCTAACCTATCTCAAAAACATACCAAAGCTTTCATTCATCATTACACTTCTTATACTCTAATTGGATCCAACCTTTACCATCATAGTTTTGATGGAAGTTTTCTTCATTATTTAAATTTGATAGAGTATACACTAGCATTAAGATAAGTTAATGAAGGATTATATGTATCTCATTCTAAAAGGGTAGTCCTATCCAAAAAACTCTTTCATACTTGTTATTATTGGCCCACAGTGGATGCACATGCCACTGCATATGTAAAAAAGTGTGACAAATGTCAATGACATGCTAATTTGATTCATGCCCCAAAAAAAACTCTGAAATTGATGTTGATAATATGGCCATTTTTTGCATGGGGACTTGACCTCATTGGGAAAATTAACCCCACTTCATCTAATAACCATAAATATATCCTTACCAACATTGAATATTCACTAAGTGGGTTGAAGCTATACCCCTCAGCTGATTGGAAATCAAATTTGTAAATTCATTTTCAACCATCTCATTTGTTGTTATGGTATCCCCTTTGACATTATATCTAATAATGGAGGATCATTCATGAATAAGGATGTAGAATAGCTATATATTAAATACAACATCACAAAACATTTTTCTACATCATATTACCCTCAAGGAAATGGCCAAGCTGAGGTATCCAAAAAAAACATTATCAATATTCTTAAAAATATTTTCAATGATGTCAGTCATGATTGATACCTCCATATAATCCCCGCCTTTTAGGCATACCATACCAATCATTATATCCCCATAGGATCCACTCTATACAAACTTATTTATAGTATTGAAGCAATCTTTCTCATTGAGGTCAAATTACCTTCACTGTGCATCTCCTTCCACTATGTCCTAGATGATCATGACTATCAATTAGCTTTCCTACAAGAGCTATATCTACTTGATGAAAAATGCATAGCCACGCTCAATAATCTTCAAGCATATCGGAACTGACTCAAAGGACACTATAAATGGCATGTTAGGTATAAAACGTGTAAACTTGGTGATCTTATTCTTAAAGAAAACCAAAAGAATACCATGGTTGAGAAGAAGAATAAAGGGAAATTCAACCAAACTAGATAAGTCCTTTCATCATCACTATAGATTATGGATCAAGAGTATATAGGCTTGCCAAACCAGATGATGATGAAATTCTAAAGTTGAGCAATATTATTCATCTCAAGCGGTAGTATGATTGGGTGATAAGGTGTATTATCTATAAGGACCAGTTTAATTATGCCATTTTGTCACTATTCTTCTTTGTATAAATACTATCCTTATCCATCTCTTCACCATATCCATTTTACCATTTCATCTTATCAACCTAGTGTGTTATAAATTTTAGCCTATTTGACTTTGGATTTTTGCCTTTCATTATGAATTTATAGCATCAAGGTATCTGATCAATTAATCATTTGGTTCAAGTACATTAGATAAACATCATATTTTGGAGCAGTATGATAGAAGTTTCAATATTTTCATCCTTCATTTGTTATTCCTTTCTTACCACCAGTCCTGCTACTAATTATAACTGCCTTTGGGCATATTAGTACCATTGATCTATGTCATTGTGTCCTAGTTATAACCAATTATAGGTAATCAATGGGAAACATTAAGCCTTTACATACCAACTTACCACTTCCTATGTTGTACTATGCCTTTTTACCATTTGTGCCTATTTTGTTTGAATTGACTACTGCACTAGTTGACTTCCTCCACTATAAAGGTAAAACTATAGTGACTTGAGGTCCTACTCTAGGACTATGTAGGAAACACTCAATACTTATTTAGGTTAACTAATTCACCCTTTTCCACCATGATCTCACCATTTTATGAGCAACCTAAGACATGATCTCACCATTTTGTGAGAAACCTAAGCCACACTCACACTATTTTGCAAGCAACTTAAGCACACTCTTGTAATTTTATGAGCAACCTAAACAACACTCTCACCATTTTTTGAGTAACCTATGCCATACTCTCACCATTTTTTGAATAACCTAAGCCATGTTCTTGCAATTTTATGAGTAACCTAAGCCACACTCTCACCATTTTGTGAGCAACCTAAGCCATGATCTTAGCATTTTGTGAGCAACCTTAGTTTACACGCTCTCACCATTTTTCATTCTTGAACCATTTAGTGTCTCATCTTTCTTGATCAAGTTGAGATACTTCACAACAATTCCAAAAACATTTGAAAAATCATTAGAAAAGAACAAAAACATTGAACACTTCTTTGCCTTAAGGATTATGTGAACCTTTACTAAGTTATAAGAAAATAACTTAGTTTCCCCATATTTTTTGGCCTTTTTCTCTCATGCACTTGCCATATTGGAAGACCATTCCTATTCTTATATTACATCCATTTTGTTTATTTTCCTCAGTTATCACATTCTTCCCATTCCGTGGGAGAACTACATTTGGCCTAATGTTTTTTATTGGATATTACATCCATGGAACTATATAGGTAGTGTCCACTTGCCTAGTACATATGGAGATAACTCAGTCACCCCCTTCTTTTTCTTCTATTTCCCCATTTTATTCATTTGTTAAGTTATCACCAACTTTTTAGGGGCAATGTTTGTAGGGTTTCTATTGAGTGTTTATTTGTTTGCTTCTCTTTTGTTTTATTTGTGTCTACTTGTTTATTTGCTTTCACTATTATTACCTTGATTCATTTTATGTGTGTTCACTAGGTGATTTGTTGCCCACACTTACACTTGAATCCATCCATATTCATAGGTTTACATTGTTATCATGGTTTCTATCATTGGTGCATTATTTTTTATTGAGTATTGGATTATGGGAGTTAGTCCTCATGCATATTTTGGCCAAGTCTTCATGATGTTATATCATGATTTCTATCGACACATGCTATAACAAACCCTAGATTCAATAAGTCTATTCAACAGTGGCAACATCTTTATGGCATTGACATCATGATTACTCCCTATAATATCCTAAATAGAGTAATTAAACATGAAATAATTTTAATCTTTATTAGTTTAGACGAGCATCTCCCTAGTAGTAGGTTGTTCCAATTCATCATTACCCTCTGAATTAAGTTGTCATCATCATCATCATCCATGTTTATCATGTTTGTCATAATCAGGGTCTAATGATTATAATTGCCTATGGGAAAATCATTACACACCATCCCACCTGCATTTCTTAATGATTATAACTACCTTTGGGCAAATCATTGTGTTATTAGAACTTTACTTTTTATACCTATAGAGGGGCATGCTATTATCTTCTTTATCTATCCTAAATGGGGTAACTTCATCTTCTTAATGATTATAGCCACCTTTGATGAAATCATTATGTTATCATACCACGTTGCCACTATTAGGGTACAATGCTTATAACCACCTTTGGACAAATGATTGTACGCCATCCCACTTTCATTCTCAATGTTTTTTCCTAATTTTTCAACATCATTGTGTTTTCACCTCATCATCTTTCCTTTCTTTGGTACCCTCATTTTGCTTCTTTCTTTTCAAGGGACTATTTTCCAACCTACTTGTGCCAACCATTCCCTTGAGGGGGCATCATATAATTAGTTTATCATCATTACAGTTGCTAACATACATGATCTTTTCATTATTTGAGAAGATGTTACTATTATTATAGGTTGCAATGCCTTCCCAAACAAAGGCAAACTATAGACACCTAAAATAATAGTAACATCAGGCTTTTGACCAATTTTCACGCAAAATGAATAATAGCAACCTATAATAATAATAGTAACATCTTCTCACTAAGGCAAACTATAGGCTTTTGACCAATTTTCACCCAAAATGAACAATTTAGCCTAAAAACACTAAAACGTACTAAATGATGTGAAAATGAAAAATTCAAGTGTTGATTTTGGCTAGGGTATCCCTAAATGGGGCAATGTAATTTATGGGCTAGCTAACTTTGATCAGACCATTCTAAGTCAAAATGCCAATTTTGCACCTAGGTGCTCTGCCTTGCTCTTTGCTATCAAATCTTCTACACAAGACATGTGCCTTTGTTAATTTATATTTGTTCGATCCTAAATGTGATGATTAATCTAATGTATCTAACATCAAATTTTAATTCTAATCTAATCAAATTTTAGACCAATACCAAGGCATTCTAATAAATTTGATTAATTTTTGAATAAAGTGCTTAATCATGCTTAAGATATAATTAACCCAAATCAATGCCTAATTAAAAATTCCATGGAAACTTTTTGAATGCTTGTTTTTAAAAATGGATATTTAATATTTGCATCATCAAGTGACCTCATTTCTTGGGAAGACATCCATGGGCCATAAATACCACAAATATCAGGATTGATGCCCTCCATCCCTCATCAATGCCTTCTATGATGCCCTCCATGCCTCTTAATTTCCCATTCTTCTAATGTCATGATGAGGATAATTAAACACTTAATTATAAAAATTGAATTAATCATGAACCATCCATCTCAATCTTGAGATGGATGGTTCAGGTTGATTCTGAACAATCTCAAAAAGCTATAAATAGAGAGGACAAGAACATCATTTGTGAGTTATTTTGGTGAAAAGTTATAATGTAAAAATATCTTCAAGGAGACATTAAAACAAGTCTTACCATGCGAAATTGATTCCAAGACAAGCCAAGCCACAAGCCAAAGGTGTCAAGGTGAGATAGAGGTAGCCAAGCTTCCATTTCCAAGGACTTCATGAGCACAAGTTGAGTAAGCCACCACTACAAAGGCATTTAGAGCATCCAAGGAAGGTGAATAAATTATTGTGTTTTCATTCCTTTATTTTTAGCTATTTTTGTCATTTACTTTTGTTAAGTAAGCTCTCTCTAGTGTTTAGGCCTAGATATGTTATGTTATTAGTGTGTTTATTTCATTTTGTTTTCATTTTAGAACTAACACCATACTAACCATCCTCTCTTGAGTAAAATTCCTATATCACATATGTTTATCATACCAAGACTATATTTGTCTTGAAATATCTACAAATCATACTTTCTACATGTCCAAACTTCACCATTTTATAGGATGTTATTGTTGTTGATCTACTTCCATATTTCTCACTATGCCTATCCAAAGATTTCACTACCAAAATATGAGGCTACCTTTATTTATATTTGTTATATATGGTTTCTAGAACCATATATGGAACCAAAATAGCTATAATATTTGATCCTATTTATATATTTCACCTTGAACCATATATGCCAAATATGTCAAATGTGAATTGTAGTATTTCAGAAAAAGATGATAACATCATTAAGAAAGAGCCTTCTAAGCCTCTTGAGGTATACTGTGTTGTACCCAAAAATTGTCACTCATTTTTGGGACAACATATGAGCTATTTTGATCCTGCAAGACAAAATTATCTCTTCTCATTTCAAAAAATTAATCTAAACTTTCAAAATTGGGAATTATTCAAGCTTTTTTAGTTAAAAGACTAACAAGTTCAGCAAGTTCAATGGCTTCAACAAGTGAGTTATAGAAAAGGAGTATGTTCCTTAACACTTAGACACTTTCAAGGTTGGTTCAATGCCTTGGTTCAACCAAAATGTTCATTGGCAAGCTTCAAAGAAAGATTGAACCATTGAACCATCAAACCTCACTTTTCAAAAAGGTTCAAAGGCTCAATAGGTTTAAACATTTAATGACATCAGCAGGCTTCAAGAGTTAATCACTTCGATCAATAGGTTCAAAGCATTTGGTTGAACACATTTTGTTTCTAAAAGATTGGTTCAGGTGGTCAATTAAATAAATAGAAACAAAGGAATGAACCATTGAACTATTGAACAAAAGTTAGTTCAATTAGTTGGTTGAAGTGGTAGGTTCAAAGGAGTGCCCTAAAGCTGAAGAGACAAGTTCCTTTACGGAGGGAATTTCTATGGCAAAAGTGACTAAGGCAAAGAAAAACCCAAAACAAAAGCCTGTTAGAGCCTAGTAAATGCTACCATGTGTCATCTACTGAACCCCATTTTACCTTATTTCTAAGAGCTACAAAAGTTGCAACGTGTCCCTTGTAAGATAAATGGAATGCACCAAGTGTCAACATCCACATGAATCCAAGTGAGTACAAGTGTATCTACAATCTTTCTAAAAGCTTAGTGGAAGCCACCATGTGTCATCTTCTACAGGACACTCGAAAGGCCTCCAAAGCCTCTATAAGTTAGGTCGATGTTGCCACGTGTCCTCACCTATTTCATAATGGATGATACCATGTGTCACCTGTTTAGATCAGTAGAAAATTGACTAAGGTAAAGCCAAAAGAAAAAGTACCCTTGCGGAGGAAATTGAATGAAGTCGAGTACCCTTGCAGAGGGAGTGAGCAAAGGTGGACATAGGGAATTCCTTTAGAAAAGCTCTCATAGAAAAATGGTTAAGGAAAAAATCCTTCAAACATTTTGTCTGAAGGAATTCACCCAAGAAGAAAGCCTGATGGAAAATAGAAACAAAGTGAAGGAAGATTTCCTTCGGACAAATCATCTAAAAGAATTCCTTTAGAATTTTTGTTTGAAGAAAAAGTCTACCAAAATAGAAAACTCACTAAGGAAATAAAAGCCCAAAAATTCATGTGTCCCTTATCAAGTTGTAGCAGAACATGCCACATGTCCCTTACAAATTTTAATAGAAACTGCCACATGTCATTTATCGAGACATAGTTTCTAGTAGTGGAACGTGCCATGTGGCATCATCCACATGAATCTAAAATGAGTCTAGAATGTTTCAAAAGGGAAGTTAAAGCTTGGTGGAAGCCACCACATGTCGACATCTACATTTTCTTCCTTTGGTCTCTTTATTAAGTAAGGATTGTGGTGTGCCCCCAGTAAGCTACTGAAGTAAGTGAAGCACACCAAGTGTCATCCTCTGTGAGATTCTCAAAAGACATTCAAAATATGCCATGTATCCCATTATAACTCCATGGAGTGCAACAAGTATCTATATCCCCATCTTGAGTTTCTTATAAGTTTTAAATCTTCCTTTAATAAGTGTCTCTTAGAGTCTAGTGGATACTACCAAGTGTCATGATCTATTTTACAGTGGAACATGCCACGTGTCAATTGTTAAGATCAACAAAAAGTGACCAAAGAGCAGGATTTAATTTAACCATGGGCCCCACTCAACAACCAAGAAAGGAGGAATGATGAAGAAGACTAGAAATATCTATGCATGAAATATGTTTCTATAAGTAGACCACCAAGTGGACATTGGAGGACACAAACATTCAATGGTGTGACCCATTTCTCTACATTGAGAAAAGCAAATAGGCAAATACACCTGATTCCAGCATATCTTCTTGATAGAATTTAAAATTTATTGAATGCAACATGATGTGTTACTACTCCCAAGTGTTTCTTGGGAGGCTATATATTGGAATCTCTCTTATTATTTTAGGGAGATCTCTCGGTTACCAGAAGCAAAACTATGCCCAAATTGAAAGGCATTACTGAGACTTTGAGCTTAGATTGTTCATCATATTTCTTTGTTTTAATCAAAAAGCAAGTTACTTTCAGAATTTTTGTTGTTATATCTTGTATCATTATAGGAAATTGATCTTATGTCTATTTCATAAATGTATTCTTATTTATACAATTTAACAAGTAGAGCTAGTGGAGGTGAAAAAGAGGGTGTCTTGAAGCTAGTTACTTTCAGACTTTGTGCTATTATAATTATCTTCAGTGTGTTTTTTTTTTTTTCTATGTAAAAGACCTTGAGATGACTTTGTGCCCTAATTATTTTTCATATTTCACTCTTTGGCAATTGAGGTGGAGACTTTGTGCCTCATTTCATTTTGCAGTGTTACTATACCCTGTTACAGTTACTTGTCATTACCAAAAAAAATCCTTTTGTTTGTTGAACAACACATCTGAAAGAAGAGGAGTGTCTTTTATCATTTCATCTAGATTTATCCTTTGATTTGTGCACATCATATCTAAAAAAAGAGAGATAGAATGTTTATCCTATCCTTCAGTGTTATTTTCTATATATATATATATATATATATAATATATATATATATATATATATATATATATATATATATATATATATATATAACTCTTGCATATCTACAAGGAACCTCCCCTTGATGAGAGGAGAGATTAGTCCCCGTTTGATGTGGTAAGCTTACACATTTGGCTGACCAATCTTCCTATTATGGTTGATCAGACCTATTTTGTTTATCAGTACGCTGATTGACAAAATATTCACCCAATAGTTTTTGGCAGCTCTGCTGGGGACACCAATAATTTTGTACAATTTGAAGCCTCAATGTTCAAATTGAAACATCACCTATGTCTTACCTATTATCTTTATACCCTTATCATCTTTATCCATTTTTGATATATAATCTAGTCTGTAAACTAGATCCACTAGGAAAGAATGCATAGTTTAAAGCCTCAAGCTTCAAGCTGAAGCAAGGTCAGTTCTTTCCTATTTTTGTTTCACAATCTGGGAGATCCATGGTATACACAAAGCCAAAGGGATAAATATATTTTTGACCCTATATTCGAGTTGGTACAACAAATTAATTTTGATCTATCTCCTTCACCATCTCACCTCCAACAAACTAAGAGCTTTCCTCTTACTAAAGTCAGGTCTCCATTACCAAGCAAATCATCCACTTCTGTTGTTAATAAAGCTTTGCCAATAATTACCCCTCTAATATTTGTTATTCCTCCTTTTCATAGTCATACAATGGTAGTTCAAGGCCCTTGGGGTAAATCTTTTGGTCCACTCAATCTTACTCCACCTCTACATGAGCTTCCACGTAGCTCAAGAAAGAACTTCCCCAAATTCTATGGTGATGGGAAAGTTCATCTTGATGAACACATTGCAGATTGTATCATAGCATGTGGTGCGATAGGCATAGAATTTGAAGACATGGTAGTCATACTATTTGTGGAAACTTTACAAGGTGTTATTATAGATTGGTTCTACCATCTTCAGGCTCGATCAGTGACTAATTGGAACACACTCAAAGCCATGTTTGAAGCCAGATTCAAACCTACAGAAGATTCACATGCCCTTCTAGCTCAACTCACGTGGATGAAGAAGGAGCCTCATGAACCAATGAGGTATTTCATAGCCAATTTTGAAAAACTGAGGAATAGGATCCCTATAATTACTTGACCTACAACTGAGAATCTCAAATGTTTCTTCATTAATTCTCAACTACCTGAAGTGAGTTTCATGTTGAGATGTGTTGGTCAAATAGACCTTGCTGCAGCTCAAGATTTGGCCACTGAGGTGGAAGATGGTCTCATCTTGGCATGGAAGATAAGGAGAGATCCTAAAATAAATAGACCCTCATCATCTTCTAAATATCCATCTATAGGCACCACTGATCTAATGGTGCAAAAGTTGGCAAATGAGTTGCTTGCTCTCAAAAATAAAATGACAAAATGAATGTCTTCTACTCATTCATATAGAGATATACAAAGGAGGACATTTCCAAATCAGTTGTACTAGGGCAATGCTATCAAAAACCAAGGTCATTTAAATTATCTTCCTCCCCCATAGGGGAAACTTGCCATTGAAGCACCCCCAACCAATTCAATAGTGATATATCTTGAAGTAAAATTGGATTTCTCTTTCCAACCTAAATTGAGTAAAGAAAATGACATTGATCTCCTTATAGAAAACCAAGAAGAATCAGCTAGTGACTCCAACATTGGTTTCTTGAACTACCAAGATGAACCTAAAAGTAAAGGAGAAGCTTTTGATGGATCATATTCTATGTTCATATGGTCCAAGAACTAGTCAGCCCAGCAAGCTAATAAAGGGAAAATAGAAGAGCAACCTCAACCAGCAATTTCAATTGCTAAACATGGAACCTCTCTACCTTTCCAGCTAAAGGACTCGATGATCACCAAAAAGTTAAGTACATAAATTTCACCTTCACCTTTAACTTCAATTTAAAAAATCAGTCCTTCCCCCCTAAAAACAAGAAGATTGAATTACCTTCCTCTGTTTCTAGTCTAATTCAGTCATTTGACATAATTGATCATGTCAAGAAAACCAAAATTCAAATAACTGAGTTTGAATATTTACAATCCAATCCTAAGCAGCTAGATAGGTTAGTTGAGTGTGTGAAGAATAAGGCCATCCCTATAGGATAAGAGGATAAGAACGTAACTCGTGATTCCCCAAAGAACATTCCCATCACAAACAATCTTGTCATTACTCCTCCAACTGCCCCAAGAAAAATAGAGCCTTTCTATGTTTCCTTGTTGATAAATGGTCACAAACTAGGCAATTGCATCATAGACATAGGTGCATCTAACAATGTCATCCCTACCAAAGTAGCTAAATCCCTTGACTTCACATTGACCAAAAAAATGGTAGATGTTTCTCCATGGAGAATAAACAAGTACCTCTGCTAGGACAAATCAAGGATGCCCAATTTACATTTGCAACCTTTCTAGACAAAAGAATTAAGATGATAGTTCTAGTGGCTGATGTTCTAGCATCCTATGGTATTTTTCTAGGGTGAAATTTGTGCAAGGATGTTGGTGGAGAATTAAACACGGACTTATCTGAAGCAAGGACCCTATCAAAGGCATCATGTAGAAGTTGCTTCCTAAAAAGGAATGAAAATATATTGTCACTCAGACATCAGCCCTTGAAGCTCAAATTTTGTTTAAGTCTTCAAGCATGGGTAACTACTTTATATCTTCAAACAAAGTTCATGAAGCATCTGATGAAGCTCTTGAAAGTGTTAAGCCAAAAATTAGATCAACTAGAATAGCAAAAGAATTGGTGAAGTGTAATGGAAACCTACAAGAATCTTCCCCTCCAAATAAAGATTTTAAAGAAAAATTAGTGTCTAATGAGGTATGGATTCTATAATTTGATGTCAACTACTCCTCTACAAGTTTAGGAGCTGGGATTGTGTTGATATCTCCTCAAGGAGATATTTTTCCTTCATCTTACAAGTTGCAATTCAGCAACACTAATAACACAACTGAATATGAATCTCTATTGCTTGGATTGAGGGTTGGTCGAGACAAAGGTTTCAAACTCCTTCATGCCAAAGGGGATGTTAAACTAGTGGTTTGTCAAGGAACTTGTACCAAACCAGGAATGAAATATTGTGCCACTATCGCAACCTAGTCTAGGACCAAATTGAAAGCTTTGATGCTTTCAACATCTCTATAACACCTAGGTAATTTAATGACAGAGCTGATACACTAGCTGTTTTAGCAACTCTCTTAGTTCCTCACCTAGACTTCACAAGAAACAAGTAAACTATTGATCTGGTCTTTAGACCAAGTGTCCCTAACAATGCTAATCATTGGCAAGTATTCAATGATGATCACCAAATCATTGCCTTTTTGGAACAAAAAGATAGCTTTGAACAGCTGCATTTTAAAGGTAGTGAACCTCAAAAGTGTGAACCAGCCCCTGAATCATGTTTAGATGCAAATGAAGAATTATTGAAACTCAAAGGGAATAAAATTCCTAAAGGCTTAGTTTCCCTTGACAAATTATTTGACAAACATGATAGATTCATCAAATAACAAAAAATAGATTCAAGCTCCTCTCAGGGATTCGATCAAATAAATATGATTACTAAAGAAAATCCCAAGATGGTGAACACTAAGAAGTGTTACACTTAGGAAGAGAAGTTCAAGTTCACCACTCTGCTCAGCCAATACATGGGCATCTTAGTATGTTCCTATGTTGACTTAAAATCTCTCAGGCCTGACAAAATCTACCATGATATTCCTCTCAAGGCTGACTCAGTGCCTTATAAGCAAAAATCTAGACATTATAATCCAAAGATATCAGGTACTATTCTATCTAAGATACAAAAAATGTTAAATGCTAGAATCATTTTTCCAATTGATCATTCCACATGGATTGCAAACATAGTGCTTGTAAGGAAGAAGAATGGTGAAATTTGCATATGTATGGATTTTATAAATATAAATTAGTCATCTTTGAAAGATAACTATCCTTTTCCAATCATGGATCAAGTGCTTCAGATAGTGACTGGTTCAGAGATGTTATCAATGCTAGGTGGCTTCTCAAGATATAATCAAGTTGAATTTGGTGAAGTAGACCAACAGAATACTACCTTCACCACACTTGGGGGCACGTTTGCATATAGAAGGATGCCTTTTGCTTGATAAATGATGGCACCACCATTCAGAGAGCAATGGACCTTGCTTTCAAGGATGAGATGGGTAAGTTCATTATAGTTTATCTTGATGACTTGACCATCTTTTCCAAGCAATACTCTGATTATATACACCACTTGTAACAAGTGTTGGAGTGTTACCACCAGAATGGTATTTCCTTGAACCCCAAGAAGTCTATTTTTAGAGTAACACAGGGGAAACTTCTCAAACACATTATATCCAAATAAGGCATAAATATTGAGTCAAATAGAGTCAAGTCTATCCAAGAGCTTACCTTGCCTACAAGTAAGACTATTTTTCACTCTTTCTTTAGAAAGGTGAATTTCTTATGAATGTTCATCCCCAAGTTTACTAAGAAGACTAGACACATTGTAAACATGATGAAAGAGAAGGCCACCTTCAGCTAGACTAAAGAAGGCAAGTTAGCATTTTTGGATATCAAGAATACCATTGCCCACGCCCCAACTCTGCTTTGTCTAGACTACAATAAAGAGTTCATCATATATAGTTATGCTTCTAAACACATGCTTTCAACAATTTAGGTTTAATAGAATAAAGAAGGTATAGAATCTCCCATTTCTTTCATGAGTTTCCCTCTCAAAGCTCATGAGTTGAAGTACTCAAATATGGAGAAGCATGCTTATGTAGTGGTGAAGGTAGTCAAGAATTTATGTTTTTACATCCTAAATTCACACACTACTACCTTGGTTTTTGACACCATAATCAAGTCCATATTAACTCAATAAGAGTTTGGGATAAAAAGAGGCAATTGTATTGCAAAGATTTAGGAGTTTGATCTAGACATCAAGCCAAAAAAGTAGGTATGGGGAAAGGTCTATGCTAATTAATTACTAATAAAAAACTAGAAGAAACAGAGCATGAAGAAGCAGAGGTGGAAGACACACTGACAGTCATCTTTATCTCCACTACAAATGAGTGGCATTTAGATATTGCTCATTTCCTTACTTATGGTGAGTGTCCTGCTCACTCATCTTACAAAGAAAGGAGGACTATCAAGTTGAAAGCTACCAATTTTGTAAGATGGGACAATGGCCTGTATAAGAGGAGCCTTGATGGAGTATTCTTTCACTGTGTAGACAAAGAGCAATAAAGCCAAATTTTTAAATCCTTCCAAAATCTAGCTTGTGGAGGATATTTTTTTCTCCTATAACTACCCTTAAGCTTCTATGAGCTAGGTATTACTGGCCAACTCTTTTTCAAGATGCATATAAGTGGGTGAGAAAATGTGAACTCTACCAGCAGTTTGTTGGAAGACCCAAGTTAGCTACCCTACCTCTCAAGCCAGTGATCATAGAGGAACCATTATAATAATGGGAAATTGATTTTATTAGAGCTATAAACCCATCTTCAAGTGATAGACATGATTATGTCCTTATAACAACTAACTACTTCACCAAGTGGGTGGAAACAATTCCAACCAAGCATGCTACATTAAAAGTAGTGTGCAATTTCCTCAAGGATAATATCATTTCCAAGTTTGGAGTCCCAACAAAGATTTTTACTTACAATGTTGCTTGTTTCACTTCCTAGGAGATTACACAATTCTATTTTTACTATGGGATTACACTCTCCCACTCTTCTGATTACTTTCCACAAGGGAATGGACAAGCTGAATTAAGCAATAAGAACCTGGTGACTATCATCAAGAAGCTAGTAGATGACAACCAAAGGACATGGCATAAAGCATTGGTTGATGCATTATGGGTAGATACAATCACACCAAAGAGGGTAATTGGTATGTCTCCTTTCCAACTTCTTTATGGTATCAATGTTGAGATACTAATTACCTTGGAAATAGCTAAGGCAATTAAAGATCAGACATATGAAAGTCACCTTGATAAGAGAATCATGTGCCTGAATGAGCTGGATGAGTAGAGAACTATGGTGGTGGACTGAATTGCTACCCATCAAATTCTGGTGAATAAACTCTCTAACCAGAAGGCAAAAACTATGATTTTTGAATTAGAGATCAAGTCCTATTGTGGGACAAAAGAAGAGAACCAAAGAGAATACATGGAAAGTTTGACACCCTTTGTAGGGGCCCATTTATTATCCATCAACACAATGGTAAAAATAGCTTCCTATTGAAGTATCGAGATGGCACGCTCTTTTCTCTACCTCATAGTGGGTAGCATCTGAAACATTTCAATTCTTGAAGTTCCAGATAATTTCATCTGTACATATGTATATTTGTATAGTTTTTAGTTCCATTTTGTTTTATTTGTTTTTGTTTTTAATGCCATTAATTTTTGGGTAACATGACTCTGTAGCCCAATGGTACACATGAAGACACTAGAGATTCTAGATTCTACTCCCTTCAAATTTTTTTACAGTAAATGGAAGTTCCCTAACTAGAGCCAGCTATTGTACCCAAAAAGTGTCACTCATTTTTTGGGACAACATATGAGCTATTTTGATCCTGAAAGATAAAATTATCTCTTCTCATTTCAAAAAATTATTCTAAACTTTAAAAATTGGGAATTATTCAATCTTTTTCAGTTAAAAGACTAATAGGTTCAATAAGTTCAATGGCTTCAACAAGTGAGTTCTAGAAAAGGAGTAGGTTCCTCAACACTTAGACACTTTTGAGGCTGGTTCAACACCCTGGTTCAACCAAAAATGTTCATTAGTAAGCTCCAAAGAAAGATTGAACCATTGAACCATCAAACCCTATTTCTAAAAAATGTTCAAAGTTTCAATGGGTTCAAAGGTTCAATGACATCAGCAAGCTTCAAGAGATAAGTGCTTCAATAAACAGGTTCAAAGAATTTGGTTCAACATGGTTTATTTCAAAAATCTTGGTTCAAGTAGTCAATTGAATAAATAGAAACAAAAGAATGAACCATTGAACTATTGAACTAAAGTTAGTTTAATTAGTTAGTTCAAGTGGTAGGTTCAAAGGAGTGCCCCAAAGTTGAAGAGACTAGTGCTTTTGCAGAGGGAATTTCTGTGGCAAAAGTGACTAAGACAAAGAAAAGCCCAAAATAAAAGCCTGTCAGAGCCCAGTGGATGCTACCATGTGTCATCTATTGAGCCCCATTTTACATTATTTCTAAGAGCTGTAGAAGTTTCCATGTGTCCCTTGTAAGATAAATGGAACATGCCAAGTGTCAACATCGATATGAATCCAAGTGAGTCCCAAGTGTATCTACAATGTTTATAAAAGCTTAGCGAAGCCACCATGTGTCATCTTTTGTGGGACACTCAAAAGGCATCCAAATCCCCTATAAGTTAAGTGGATGTTGCCATGTGTCCTCACATATTTCATAGTGGATTCTGCCATGTGTCACCTATTGATATTGATAGAAAATTGACTAAGGCAAAGCCAAAAGAAAAAGTACCCTTATGGAGGACATTGAACCAAGTTGAGTACCCTTACGAAGGGCAGTGAGCAATGTAGACACAGGGAATTCCTTTGGAAAAGTTCTCACAGATAAATGGTTAAGGCAAAAATCCTTCAGAAGTTTTGTCTGAAGGAATTCACCTGGGAAGAAAGCCCA